>DWEJ01000329.1:0-17765 GCA_018245835.1 Mysoria sejanus stolli | reverse complement strand
GATCTAAAAATTAAATTTAATTCTAGTAGTGGTTCGGAGTCTGGATAAGTGCCCGATAGATGGCGATAGGCTCACCATCTATTCCATAGTGGGACGTAAACAAATGAGACGTGGGAGTGTTCTGCATTCCTCTGCCTACCTCTTCGGGGATTATAGGCGTGAAGATAAAAACAAAAACCCGTTTCTTTCTTAGCACTTCTGCTATAACGCATCAAAAACTTGCCCATCATGTAAAAAGAGATACCTTAACAAGTAATTTACTAGTGACCTCTTTTGTATTTCAAATAGACCTGGATTTCCAGAAAATTACCTGGATTTTTGTTTTTTTTTAAAACACACAACCCTAACGATCTATAAGTACTTTCGAATATGTACTCTTCCAAATTCAGAAATAGTGTAATGTTTTTTTGTTGCTGGCACGTTATAACATA
The DNA here is from genome assembly GCA_018245835.1 of Mysoria sejanus stolli. NCBI lineage: Eukaryota > Metazoa > Arthropoda > Insecta > Lepidoptera > Hesperiidae > Mysarbia > Mysarbia sejanus. The sequence continues at coordinate 17,334 of DWEJ01000329.1, read as the reverse complement.
AAAAAACTACAAGAATCGATTTCGCTCCAACAATATTGCTTTACCTTGTTTTCAAAACCTCTATTTTTGTAATGTCCATGCTTGTTCGACCTGAAACGCGTGCCCAATACTTAAAGAAAGAAAATAAAACCCTCATTTTAGCATTGAGTAGGTACAATTCAATTACTTCAACACAACGAAAATAAGTTGAAGCACAACACGCCTCAATTTAATCTTTCGCCAAGACCGTTTAGCGCCGCTGACGGTATCTATTCACATAATGTTTGTCCTACGATAAACGGTTTGGAACATTGGATAAAGGTTAGCTAAATTTACTTTAAGCGTCTTATCATTAAAGACGTAACACAAACTATTTTAGGTCTTTCAATTCTTTTCAATAAATTTTATAAACAAAAACACTGTTCTTGTTTCATGGGCTATTTAATAGACTGCCTCGTTGGTAGCGTTGGTTGCTAGCGCGATTGCCGATCGGGAGGTTTTAGGTTTAAATACCGGGTGAGGCACCATCAGATTTTTCTAACTTAGATTTTCTAGTAGTGGCTCGGAGTCCGGATTTGTGCTTGGCATATAACAGTAGACTCACCACCCATTATAGTGGGACCTAAACGTAATCTGAAACGTGAGAATTCACCACACTCCTTTGCCTACATCTTCGGTGATTACGGACGTGATATTATGTTACGTAGTTTATCAGCCACCTGATACCAATAACACACGCTCAATCTGGTCACGGATTAAATGGCCATGTGTAAAGATGTTACAAGATATTAACTTGTGTTATATTTATGTGGCACTCGATGCTCTCTGCCTATCCCCTAGGGGACTCGGTGGGAAGATATGTATGTATGTTATATTTATTCTCAAAGTATGTCTCCGTAACATAATTCCAGCTGGTGCTGTTCACGGAACAGTAATAAAGTATGTTAGCAGTACGCAGGTGTTCTTATGTAAGTATATTGTATTCGACTTGGTGCATTGTGTTATGCTAGTTTAAGGCATTCTTTACGAATACTTGTTTAAATATGCGCTTTTGAAAATTCAGTACGCTGCGTCTGGTACCAGCTGGGTTTTTACCGATTTTATTAGTTTGTTTAGACGTCTGTTTGTACTGTTAGCCCGCAAAAATGTTAATTTAATAAAAGTGATGGTAAAGTTGTTATGACTTCTATGAATTTCTATGATTTGACTTAATATCATACGTCCTCAAGGTAGAATAAAGGGCGCCCACAATAGTCCTCCATCGTGAATGACCTTCTATGGTCTTCTATGGACCAGACATCTTTATTATTATGATTTCAAGATTTCCATCATTTCTTTAGTGCATGAAAGGTGCTTTCGCAAAGCGTGCATAAATTGTTATTTAAACTTTCGAAAGTTAAAATTTAAAACTAAAAATTCTATTTAATATTGTTAGAAGTTGTTATTCCGTATTGTACACTTTAAGCTTGCGATATATTCTAGTTCATCGTTTATTTAAAAGAGCAACACAACGAAAATACAACGTTGAAGAACAATCAAAGTAGAACAATCAAACGTGCTATGATCGGTAGTGATAGCGTAACAGTTTGAAATTCAGTCACCACAGGGGTTTTGGGTTCAATTCCAAGACGCAGGTCTTTCTTTAAAAATTACATAATATGTGTATCAATATAATATCATAATCGCTGTATATCACGTTCTGCATTGATAAGGAATTCAACGAGAGGAAACCTTCACGCATTGCAGTTAAACAACGATCTATTTATGAACTGCTTTTGACTATAAATTTTATTCTGCAGTCAGTTCAATTAAACAGCGATTGTGAACGTTACCTAAGTATTAAGCAAATTTACGACTTGATATTTATTACTTATATGGTATTTGTACGGATGAAATTTATTATTAAACCCAAACAAATTCAACTTAAGTCGTCCAGAAATAATTTATGTTCCAATTTTATTTCTAAAAGGTACACAATAAGAAATCTTATAAAAATTTCAGCGTTGTACAAAGTATTCAAGTCTGAACTTCATCCAAGTGCCTACTGTTAAAGGTATAAAAAATATTGATAATATAATTTTATGTGAGTGGATCAAGAGAGATGAATGCATGCATGCAAGAAGCATATTGGGTTTACAAGGATGGAGACATTCGGCACTAAACTCTCTGCTTACCGCCTTAAAGACCTGGCGTGACGATATAATTATAATTATTTATCTACTACTCTCGGTTCTGTTGAATTAAAGATTTATATTTTTCATACATACATATACAGCACCAAAATAAAATATTAATATTAACACATAGTTTGCGGGAAACGAGTAAACTCGTTATACTTATTTTTTATTGTGAAACACTCGAGACGAGTTTGCTCGTTCTGTTGCGCTAAGTGGTAAGGCTCAAAAAATTTGTAAACCAGAGGCTCTCTAAACGAGTGAAAGATCGTGTGTTATCTATGACGATGGTGCTCGATGTATCTAAATACTGATATATTGAGTTAGTCGGGCGGTTTGCCGGTAAATTGACTACAGCTTGGCAGCGTGGAGTGACGATATAGGCAAAATGATTAGTAGCGGTTGAATACGAAGAGCTGAAGACCGAGCTTAGTGGCGTGCTGTTAAAGAGGCCTATGTCCAGCAGTGGACGGGTATGATACTGATAGTGGTAATGATTAACAAACATAACCACGGGAGTTCATTTTATACAATTCATGCACTAAAATTCGTACTAAATTACTTTAACAGTTCAGCCAACCGAAGCAATTACTATCACTGTTGGAATCAAAACCACAAATTACATACATTCATACATACAATATCGCGTTAACATTGAATACCCATTGTAAAATTGTATCTCAATTTTACACCGACTAGTTTTATTTGATAAATATTAGACCATTTTTTGCACATAAATATAAAGTATCATGAAGAAGTGAGAAATGAGAATGATTAAAGTAAAACGAATCAAGTCGGGTCTGGAAGGACGTGATATTTGGCACTGTGTTTGGTTCTCTCTGCCTACACTGTAAGGGACTCTACGAAGTAACAAAGAATGAACTTTATTAGTCTACGAAATAACATTTAAATATTTGATATTTTGTACGATGATAAGAATAATTGAAATATAATATCTTATATGAAGTATTGAGAGAAAATAACTCATCATTATAGAATATTCGATCCATTACGTCGCAATTCGTACGAAAGCTTTAAAGTCAGTCAACTGATAAACATTGTAGATAATTTATTAAGATATCAAATCGCCTTCATTCAAAACTTGTCGACCCACACACTACCTACAGGCAGTCAGTAGGGCTCTTTAGAAACACTACACAAAGTGTCTTGATATTTTATCACAGGCCAATAAGAAAGACATAGAGTTACGCAAAACTTAATAATTAATCGACCGGCTTACAACATTAATTACCTCTGGCCGCCGACAGGTAGATGCGTAGGCGATGCGGGAAGCCTTGCTGTGCAAACGCAAACCCGCACGCAGATTTTAAGCGCATACCATTTGGGTATGGAGGCCTATGTTCAACAGTGAACTGAAACAGGCTTATTGTAATTATGATTAAACTAAGAGGCAAGCAGATAACTGTAGTAGATTCCCACATTTCACTTATAACGTTTACGTCCCATTACGGAATAAGCAGTGAACTTATTGCCATTAACGGGGCACAAATCCCAGACTTCGAACCACTAGAAACTCTAAATTAGAATAATCCAATGGTGCCTTACCCGGAGATTTAACCCAGGGCCTTTCGAATTTCGATCGGGAATTGTCCTTTCAACCAACAGGACCAACGAGTCATTATTATTATTACCAATATTACTCCAATATATCTATTCTAATCTTGGAAAGGACGAAACAATGACTAAGCGTTAGAAATACGCTTGTGTATCTTTCTGCATCTCGGCAAGACACAAATGATTTTTTGTTATTGTATTTGAAATGTCCGCCAAGGTTACCGTCACCTAAGAATGCCAGTTCCTCGATTGTGTGACACGGCGTTGCTTCTGTTTCCGAACACGTCACTGTTTTCCTGTCACCTATTCCGCTCCCTGATTGTTCGGGAATATTTTTGGTATCAGCACCCGAGTTACTGGCACCGTAAACTTAAAAACGTACTATCTTTCTACTTTTATTCAGGAGTCTCCTTTCAAAATTATACGATTAGGTTAATAGTGTCAAATTTCCTAGAAATGAAGTAATCCCGGAGTGGGAAGCTGAATTCGGAACCACTAGTATATCAATACAATATTTTATTTTGATGTCGTTAGAGATATGTATATTCATAGTTGAATACTCTAGCTGGAATAGAACCACAATAATGTATTCTGCTTTAATTCTAAACTTCTACCATTCGTCGTTTGAGCTATCCTCGGCGCGGAGTGTTGCATCACAAAAGTTGGAGAGCCAAACGATAAGGTACAGTGCCGCAAGGAACCACAAACTTACCTCAACATTTAAATAGTTTTTCTGACTCAGCTAGAAATGTAGTACTTTCGCTTAGTTCTTCTTACAGTTTTTATCTTTGCGTTCAAGATTGTTAGTGGAAGACCAATGGTAACTGCATCCATGAATTTTCGCAATTACTTAGGTATGACAAAAGTTTGATTAGTTTGTTACAGCTGAATCATGAAACTGAGATTCGCTAAGATCTGTTTTAGTGTGAAACGACAGAACAAACTTACAGGCCCCAGATAATATTACTTTTCACTTACACCATGATTCTACTTCAATACACATTTATAAGGGCATAGATCAGTGCTCATCATACGTTTAAAAGGTTTCAATTTTACGCAAGGACTCCAGCAGTCTTAAAAAATTTCAATAGTTTGTTAATAAAGTTAAACCCCATTCAACGTAGAGAATGTGAAGATCTTAAAAGCATTTTCACCAACTATAATATTTAGCTCAGTTTTTAGAAGGGGTCAGCCTTATTTTAAAAGTAACAGCTAAATAAGTACCGTTGCTCTATTCCTATTAGATTATTGTTTTATATCACATTGAGAGTGTGACCTTAGTAAATGTTGCTTGCTAACAGTCTCGCTGCCGGTAGAGCGTAGTGGGAAGGGTGCGGAACTAACCACAATAATATGGTGACATCAACCTTGATGATAAAATCGCGGCTTACCTTCAGCCCGTAGAAATATTTTTATATAGCACCAATGGTATTCGTAATTGTGCTTTTTCACTTTAGAATGGATAGTTCCTGTTATATTTTTTTATCTCTGTCAAAAGCAAATATAATATAATGTACGTAACATCACGCCTTTGATGTCCGAAGGGGCAAGCAGAGGAGTATAGTACGCTCCCTTGTTTCATCTGTTATGTTTACGTCCCTCTGTGGAAAATGTGTTGAGCCTTATTGCGATAAACCGGGCACATATATTATCCACACTCCAAGCTTATACTAGAAAATCGAAGTTAAAAAAATCTAATACTGCTAAATCCGGAATTTGAACCAAGGACTTCTCGGCCGACAGTCGCGCTTGCAACCAACACAACCAACGAGGTAGTCGGAAAAATAATCTTAATTTATTTTATTCTTTTATGACAGCTCTCTCCTACGTAAAATATTGTTCTTTTATTATTCTGGTAGATTTTGCTTATCTCTCGGGAATCCCGATCTAAGGCACAAGTTAATATATGAAGTATGAAATAATAATGCAAAAATGAAAATACATGTGTTTAGTATCATTTTACGCGCAACGAAGCGAACCGCTAACGACCAATATTAAAAAAATATGTGCAATTAATTTTAAAATCTCGCTAATGGCTGGTCCGGTAAAAAAATACATTTATAACATCTTATCAGGTACACATCGGACAATATTAAACACGCGCGAATAAAAATAATCAAAAACTATTATTTGAATTAAGATAACTATACATATGTTTAGGGACAGTTTCGAATATCTAATATCTGAGCGATCGTCATTATCTGGCAAAAATAAAAACGGGTTGTTTCGGCCCGAGATATCAATTAACGAAAAAATGTAACAACAATTGTTCTTGTACAACGTAATCTTAATTCAAAATAAACTGGAAAATATATAAAAATAATTTAAACAACATAAATTGTATTTAACAATGGTGCCTAGCTAACATGTCTCAAATTAATACAAGTGACACAAGATGACATCTGTCGAAAACTTTTAAAGAAAGCTTCAAACTTACATCGTTATAAAATTTGAAACTTGATCGAACACATCGTAATAATGTACGATAGAAATAGACTCGCGTGGAATACCCGCATGAATGAGACTAGTAATTATCGTTGAAAAGTTCATACTTCTAGAGTGAAATTAACATTTTAACATAATATTTAAATGAAATGTATAATTAATAATATAACTTTAAAAGTTTCGCTAAAGCAGAGACGAAGAGAAAGATATCTTTACACTTGTAATATTTTCTAAAACGCTAATATTAAAAAATCATTATAATTCAATGATCCTTATTACATAATAACGATCCTCTGGCCCCTAACGGGGCAGGCTATGAACGTCGCGTACCAAATTAATATTTGTTTAATTCATACATGAGCGATATACAATTGTAAAACAGATTAACTGTACAATTTAAATACAGCCCTAATCTGCACAATATTTACATTAATTAAGAATCTCTCTCTGTGACACCAGGCGTAAAATGGAACATTCTTACTTTTTATATAATCTATACCTTAATAAATTGCTTAAAATAGTCATTAAAATCATAACTGTTTTCAACTACAATCATTACGATAGCATCGTTTGTTTTATTGTTATTTTATTTTAATATAATCAAGAGCCAATTGTAAATCAATCATATTAGCAAAGCATTTTAGAGTGTTTATTTCTTTGTTCAGAAACTTACATCTTAAAGATTAGTTAAGAAATTGACGTGGAGACCAGTAGATTTTGGACGCTGCACCATGTATCACATTATTGATCCATATAGCCCATTGAAACAGTGGTAAGTGATACAAAATACAGAACTAGAAGTTGCGGGTTCCATTCACATCCAGGACAAACATTTTCTATGATGATCACAAGTGTTCATTCTGTATGCGATTGTAATGTGCGAGGTGTATTTAAAATTTTTCCAATATTTGTTTACTTTTATCTTTAATTATTTACTATAGTACCGGATTCGCCTAGTTTTGGATCTGATGGCTTCTTGACAGTTAACCCAAAATTTTGTTATAAATATACACGGCAAGCTGGCACTATACTATGAGGCTGCGAACGAGTTTTATCAAAGAAATTTCCCAACTCTTCGCATTGAGCTCTACGTGCACAAGTTCATGCATTACCAATACCCCATTAAATAGTTTTCCATTACAATAGCTCAAGTTTACTTCCTTTACAGAAAGTTTAATGACTTAAAATTTTCTTGCATATTTATATCATTAAAAACTTTTGATAATTTTGTATGTAAAAAGACATTTTTCATATACATACACAGTATATTTTTTGTTAATAATAATGTTGGTTTGAATTAAACAGGCTTTGGGCTGTCCTTTAGCTCAGAATTATGTGGAGCATCGCAAATGATACCGATTAAAATAAATGCTGACTTGTTCCAGATATCATCCCATCCCATTCATATTTAGATCCATGTTTCGACATCTACCGCCGCTAAACCTACCAAGAGTTTAAAATTCGAATGATTGCTACGTCCTTTAAAAACTGTGCGTGTCAGTTTTTGTACCTTGAATTACCAACCATAATAAATTGTATTTAACATTTGCTTTGATATAACTGCCTCGTTGGTCGCGTTGGTTGCAAGCGCCACTGCCGATCAGGATGTCCTGGGTTTAATTCCCGAGTCTTTTGAGTTCTATTCCCGAGTTTTCCAATTTAGATTTTCTAGTAGTTGCCCGAAGTCTGGATTTGCTCCCGGTGCATGGCAATACTATTTCAAATGGGACGTAAACGTAACTGGTGAAACGTGAGAGTATATTACGATCCTCTGCCTATCTCTTGGGGTATAACAGACGCGATGGTACGAGTTTATATAAAATCGGTCGATCTCAAATTGCTCGAAATCGGTAATAGATACTAAGGTTTTTTTTCTGATTATAACATCTTGATACATCTAGATACCACTGTCTAGCTAGTAAAAAGCGGTTTGTCAATGTTGTTTCCTAGTTTACCTCCGTTCGTTGAATTTAATATTATTATTTTCGTCATTTCAATAACTTATTAACGTTTAAGCATCTAATCAGAAAAAAATACAACATATTGACTCAACTGTTTCTATTGACGAACAAACAGAAATACCCACATGCGTTCAGCAAATAGAAGGGAGGCCCTTACACGATCTACGCATCAATGGGCGCGTAAAATCGAGTCACATGGTCAATTAGATTCATATTGCACGATCATTATGCTCGAATAAGGTACAACAACGTTGAACAACGTCGCTAGGTAACATAACAGCTAACACTAAACACAGTACATAATATTTACATAAAACTATACAAAGTAATATTTGTAATAAAGTAATGTTTGTATATTACTGATCTACGTGTTCTAGACCTTAAGAACTGCCGTTGACCACGATAAATTAAAATGGTTTACTTTTCGGTGGTGCAGTCAACGCTATCCTATTGTCTTTCAGTATGGGGAGGGTCTGGAAAAATCAGATTTCTCCGTTTGGAGGGAGCTCAAAGAGCTGTATTGAAAGTCATGCACTTGAAGCCCATCCTATTTCCGAACGCAGACCTGTACAAAATAGCCGGTGTTTTGACAGTAAGGCAGTTGTTTGTGCAACAGATCATCTTGGGCAAACATCAATCTCTACATTATTCCAACAAAACCCAAAAATGTCCGACGAATAATAGGGTCTGTCAATTAATAAGATGTCGTATTGCACTTCCTAAAAGACATAACATCATTGTGTGATTCTTATATGATTTTATATGCACATACCTCTGTCCCGCGAGGTGGGCGTAAAGTAGCGACACATTTTTAGTACTGCTGCTTACAAACATATAAACTTGTTGATTTATTTTAATGTGTTTTCAATAAAAACTTAAAATCTTTGAATATTACTGCCCGGCGTAGGATAGACTCACAACCTATTTCACGATATGACATAAACGTGACTCATGAAATGTGAGAGTGTATTACACTCTGTCTACCTCTTCAGGAATAAGAGCCGTGACGTAATAATAGAATGTATAAACATTTAATGTGTACTTACCTGGTAAATATTCATGACAATGACAAGAATGAGTTTTCTAAGAAAACGTGCTACATCCCAGACTTCATCTCGCTTACGATCAGGCAAAATTCTAGTCAAACGAAAGCCCCTGGGTGGAATTTCTGTAAACTCGTTCCAAGCTGACCTTTTCGTGGGAAATTGAAAATTAATCATAAATTTCAAGTCAATCAGACGGATAGTTGTCGAGACATCACGATCATTCTATAAGTCTACCTATGGGTGGAAATAGCTTATTAGATAAATGCATATCATTTCAAAACGGTTCATCACGGAGGTACTGAACTAATCAGTTTTAACAGTAATAAACTATCAAATTACAAAAATTTACAAGAATTGCTCATTTTAAATATTAGTAAAAAGAGGGGAGCTTAAAACATAATTGCGCTAAACCAATACAAAAAACAATACAAAAAAAATCCAATACATAAAAAAACATGCCGCGAAGAAAAAGCTTCATGCAAAATTTATTCTCGAAATCACGATTGAATCATTTTTTGTTGTATTGCATCTTATTCATTTAATGGTAGTCTTGGTCGAAGATAGACGTTATCATACAAGTAGATCTGACCATGATGTCATAATGAAATATTTTCAATATAATAAAAAAAATTAAAATTTATTTTAAAGATACATGGACGTACAGAAAAGACATCAGTTGAATAAGTCTAGAAGATTTCACCACCACTACCACCATCATAGTCATCGACATCATTATAATTATCATCATCACTGCAATGTATGTGGGTAGTACCTATTCATTAATAGATATACACCATCTCGGGTACACGACGCACGGAACATTATGTCAGTGTTAAGCCTCGTATTCATGTAAACATTTGTTTAGCAACAGTTGAGCAACGTTGTTGATAAACGGCGAAAATGCTGCTGGAAATTTTGTTTAAATCAATATATGTTGTCCACACATGCTTGTCTGTGTTAAAATGTTGCCTGAGGAAATAGTGTTTTGTGACTTCAAAATGACAGATGGATCATTTAATAACTTTACGAGAATTTCATAGAGTGATTTCGAACATCTTCTACAAATGGTTTGTTCATCAATAGCCAAAAGGAAAACAAATATTCGTCAGCCAGTTTCACCTCAAACGAGGCTTACTATTAGATACAATACGGTATCTTGCAACTGGAGATTCGTACAGTTCTCTTTCATACACATTCAAAATATCAAAACAATTGATCAGCGAAATCATACCACATATATGTCAAGAACTAATTAACTTATTTTTATCCTTGTATTCTTTGATAGAAGAATCCCATAGATAGGTTTAGATTGAAATAATTCTATTAATGACATAATTTTATCAGTTCTCCACACTACCGCCATGTTTATAAACAGTTGCAAACTCGTCCACACACGACAACATATTTTGTTGATAAACTGATGTTATCACTCGCCGGGCGCCGACACTGTAACATGGCGTGATCAACTCAACAACACAAGTGTTGCCCGCAACATGTTGACAACAACTCAGCAACATGTTCATTCAACCATGTTGCTAAACAAATATTTACCATGAATACGAGGCTTTACGAGAGCTAAGGGCGAGAGTGGATGTAAGCGTTGCTGTGTTGCGTGTGCGAAAAAGCTGGTGTTATTACTAGTTGACCGGGGGGCTACCATCATCATTATAATCATCATCGTCATTATAATCATCATAAGTTTTAATGCTGCTGAACATGAGTCTCCCCGCAAACTGAGACTTTTCTTTCCCGTTAAAGCAAATCAAATTAAATCTTTAATAAAACGCCCATAACTTTGTGAAGAAAGATTTGCTTACCAGGCTTTCCACCGGTAACCCTCGGAAAGACTGAATTGTATAAATATAAATCTACGGGCTATAGTTGCCTGTTCTATAACAACAACAAACACATTATAGTTGAAACAAAATAATAATATATTTTATAATTAAAACTGCTTATGAAATCGCATTTATACTGTTATGGTGAAATTAAACGTGAGGCTGTGGACAAACAAGGAGAAACACAAGTAGAGAAATGGTAAGAAAACACTTATCTTAAGAATAACGATCAATGTTTAGAGACAGAACTATTCTCCTTATTACCGAAAAAGATGGACTAAATGTGGTTTATCTTAGTATTGGATACAGTTTACGATCAATTGTGTATTCTATGTTGTTGTTTATGTGGACTTTAGACACATTTTTATGTTTAATATCTCATTCACTTCATATATATACTTCTATTTAAAGACAAACACTTCTTAATTAGTAAGTCGCAATACCATGGTATTCTTAGTTTTAATGCAACTTAGCTTCAATTACTGTCTACTTTTATTTCATATTCCTAATATTCCCATTGATTTCTTTGTAGCTGCAATGTCGGAACTTAGTCTTATTTTATTCTATATTCCTAATACTCTCTCTGATTTCTTTATTGTTGCAATGTCGAAACTTAATCTAATTTTATTCATTATTCCTATATTCCCACTGATTTCTTAATAGCTGCAATTTCCAAACTTAATGCAACGACAATTCGAACTAAGAATATAAAAGGCCAAAAAATCTTTAACAAAGTTATAAATAAAGATTAACAATGACAATTTTGGACCAAAACTATTAATTTAATGAAAATTTTATCCGATACGTTAAATCCACTCACCAAAACAAATTCAAATATTTATACATCATAATGTATTAAAACAGGAAATGTCTGTTAAATACAATAAGAAAGAATTGTCTGTTTTACAATTAAAAGATTGGTCTCTAAACCCTCAATCGAATACCTAGCCAAGAAACGAGTATGCTTTGTGCACAGAAGAAACTAGTTTCGATCGGAGACAAAAGGCTTTCAACAGAGTTGTGAACGGAGTATTCTCTTTGAGATTGGTTGCACTGACGTTCTCTACGTTACAATCCAGCCTTGAGACAATGTGTCTGTCATGGCTGTAAATACAAAAGACTTTAAACACTTGTATATACACATGCGCGATTATTTACGGCAATCCACTGGGTTACTTGTCAGTACCGTATCGAATAAATCAACTTAAGCGTTTGAGAGCATAAAAAATAGTTTCAGCCTCTTCGAAATATTTAAGCCTAGAATTCTTGTTATGTCTCATGAATATCCTTAAATCGACATCAAACGGTAAATTATACAGCGCACCACTCGTTCGTTCGGACCTTTGGTGCCGACCTCCGGTAAGGACCTTTTAAGCCATTATCGATAACTTACTGAATATTTTATGATTCCAAACTAATATTGTTGAATAATGTCGATAACCGCTCTTCTGAAAATCTTAGTAAACGATTATTTGTGGATATTTTCATATACATTACCTACTAGCGATCTAGGAGTAAGACTTGTTAAGTAGTAAGTAGGACTAAGGAAGTAAGGAGATAAAAGTAAGTAAGTCGATCGAAGACTTCTCTCCCTAACTATTCAGTACTTTATGATAAAAAGGCTATAATAGTACTATTTACCTTTGCTTTGTTCTTTGGCAGCAATACACTCTACACGGGATTAAACAGAATTAGAAAGGTTGAGGCCATTCTCTGACAAACTGTCCAAGTATAATTAACAAACTTCCCACGCTCTACAGACTATTGTCGTGAAATCTAACGCATGGTACATTAAACAGTCGATACCGGCTGTTCTCAGCTATGAGTACATTTAGAACTTTCCAGAATCAAGCAGCCCTTGTTCCTATATACCTAAATATAGTGAGAAGTGCATTTGTTAATAATCAAAATACACTTATTATCCAGTGATAAAAACGCGATTTAATTTAAAATTTGACACCACATTTGTTACAGTGCGAATAATTTAAAACTGAAGGCCACAAAACAAAAATGGTCGTGATATCAAACAAAGATCTTCTCATGTTTAACGTATATGCTAACAAAAAGTAAAAAGTATTCTCTCCAAACGATAATGATAGGAAAAGAAATACTTACGAAAGGGAAATGGTTGCGATGTATTCTCTAACGGACAAATGAAAGATGAATGTCTGGTTTATTACTACAGCCGTTAGTGGCTCTGATTATCGAACTGGATGTTCCAGGTTCGAATCCCTTTGATAGCACCTTAACCAGCTGTACCGTTCAAACTTTATAACATTTTGAGTTACCGTTGAATTTCGACTACTAGTGAGCCACTAGTTTGGTCATGTTGGTTGCAAGCGCGATTGCAGATCGGGAGGTCCTGGGTTCAAACCCAGCTCGTTACGTTACGTTTTGTAAACGTAACGTTACATTATGTAAACGTAACTGGTTGAACGTGAGAATGTACTATCTACATCCCTCTGCCTACCTCTCTAGGGACTACAGACGTAAAGTTACATTATTATACGTATATTATAGAACTGCAAATTATTACTATTTAAAAGCTACAAAAAGGTTCTATATACGTTTTAATTTTATGTACACGGCTGTGCAAATATGACTCGACAAAAATATCTCAATCGTATCGACAAAAATATCTCAATTAAACGAATGCGAAAGTTGTTTTTATATCAGAATGTTGGTATTCTTGTTATTGCATTTTTTTGTAACCGCGTCACCGACAAAATAATGTCACGTTATGAGACATTGTTATCAGCAGACACAAATGTGTCGTGATCAAGTGACAAAGATATAACAGTAGGTAGCTTTATATTGTTTCGCTTTTATTTTATTGATGTGTCAAAATTGTCACAAGTGGTGTTAGATGGATATTGCAGGTAGTACACGTTTTTATATAATTAGGTACATACGTAACATCACGCCTATAATCCCCGGAGAGGTAAGCAGACAAGTGTAGTACACGCCCACCAGTTATGGTTACGTCCCAATATGAACTTGGTGGTGAGCCTAATGAGCCTGGCCCATACTCGTATAAGATACATAATGTATTTACATATTATTATATCACTCAGGTATGATTTTTTAGGGATAGCCCGACTAGTTCGGACTTATCCGAAGTCCATATCCATGAGCTTCCGCCGATCGCCGCGAGATCGGGGCAGAGACTGCAGTATGTCACATGATCATACAAATAGGTGGATGCTCACGAAAGACCCCAGACATTTATCTTCAATAACAACGAAAATCAAAGTTTTTATGATATCGGTCAGACATGTGTTGAATACTTGTGGATTAAGTCAGAAACTCTCATATCTTTGTATACACATACATATATGTATGTCTTAGTTTGGTCTCCAAACAAGAAAAGTCAGAAACAAATATGTTATTACACAATACACATTTCGTTAGTAATATTTAACATGTCCTTTGGATCCGACATATTAATTCAAGTTATTGTAACTGCCTCATTGGTTTAGTGGTTGCAAGCGCGAATATTAATCGGGAGTTCCTGGGTTCAAATCTCAGATCGGGTACTACTAGATTTTTCTAAGTTAGAACTTCGAGTTATTTCTAAAGATTTTTGCACGGTGTACACAATAGGCTCACTGCCTATTTCATGGCGGGACCTAAAACATAACTGTTGAAACGTGTAAATATAAAACGCTTCCCGACTTACCTCTTCGGGATTTAAAAGTATGACGTTACATGTTAAATTGTAACATTTCCTATTATTTTGTAAAAGAACTCCTGAAACTATGTCAATATTTATTGAATGGCCAGCACAAGACGGCATTTCCATTTTCGTAAATAATAATGCCCTCATTCCGACCAAGGTTTTTTAACCGAAAGAGACATTTCCGGTCGTGCAGGCTACAGTCATAATGAAAATTAAAAAAGTTTCGATGTGGGCCAAAAAGATATATTGAAGCCCAAAGGCAAAAGCGATGAAAGAGAATTTGATAAGTTTCCGGTAAAAAATCATGAAAGATTTTATATTTCAGCAAATGCTTTATTTATTACCTTTATAAATTTACATTGGGCGATCAATCCGTTTCCATAATGCTCGATCGAAGATTACTATACCATATATGTACATACAACCAATTTGGTATGTTAAATGTTAAAACGATTATAATATTAATACGCCTTCACATCTCTTGCTAACATATAAATGTGTAAACCGGCTGCTTTTGATAATATTAAAACAATAGCATATTCTAACATATAATTAAAATGTTGAAAAAAACTATCAAGTACTTGGTAACTGTACCTTTACTGGGGCTCCCGGAGAAATATGAAGTTTTCGGAGAAGTAAAAAGTATTTTGCGTGTTGATTCTGATCGTGGTAGAAGGTATCCTCTCACTTAGTTTTCTTTGTATCGGTTATTTGTTTTTGCTCGAGAAGCGTAAACAAAAACAGACTAAAACTTCGATCATAATATTCTGAGATATATCATTAGCTACATACTCAGGAATAGTATACGTCAGGGTTATATGGGTTGACGGCCTCTTTGAGTTAAAGAACTGGTTCAAATTCTGAATCGAGCATTATTGGATTATATGTAATAATTTAGTATTTTAGTTGTAGGTAGGAGTCTGGATATGTACCGGATATATGACAATAGGCTCACCACCTTTTCCTTAGTGGTACGTAAACAAAAAAAAATAATTGTTCTCTAAGGTGTGTGAAGACTGCCAACCCGCACTTGACCAGCGTGGTAGCCTTAACCCTCTCTTTCTGAGAGGAGACCCATGTTCCAACAGTGGAACTACAGAAGGGTCGATATGGAGTGGAGTATGGACGTAAACCTTACTGATGTAACATGGGACTGTACTACACTACTCCGCTTACCTCTTCGTGGATTACAGGCGTGATGTTCTGTTATTACGTTTATATAAATTGCATCTAGACATTAATAATTAGAAATTAATGTTCACATGACTCGTTGGTCGTGTTGGTTGCAGGTGCGACTGCCGATCGGAAGTTCCCAGGTTCGATTCCTTGTTCGAACACTACAAAATTTTCTAATTTAGAATTTCTAGTAGTGGTTTGGAATCTGGATATGTACCCGATGCATGGCAATACGCTGACCACCTATTCCATAGTGGGACGTAAACGTAACTGGTGACTCGTGGGAGTATTCTGCATTCCTCTGCCTACCTCTTCGGGGATTACAGACATGAAGTTACGTTTACATTTAATGTTCATATGAATTTTAATAGACTAAATTCTCGTCGTCGCTACTTCATTTTAGTATAACAAACACATTCGCATAGTAAACAGATTTATACATGTATGTTCCAATAACAAAGTGATATAATCTGCTTACAAAGTAACTTTGCCAAAAGTCGCACACGCCTCAAAGGCGAAACGACGCAAAAGTATTTCTTTTGTCACAGCCAGTGTCTTCCGAATGGCCTTGAAGGGCTAAATAGGGAGATTCGTTATCATAAAAGCAAAGCTCACTAAAGGGTGAAAAGGACAGACGAATTGAACCTTTTACATAGTTATTCAATATCTTGTAGTCATATTAAACTGTTTGTGTTAATTTGAACTTACATTTTAATCAATTCTAACGCACGCCATTTTGAAACTGAACAAGTTTGCCCAATTTTTAAACTACGTTGAAATGCTCATGATGGCGATAGGCTCACCACCTATTTCCATAATGGGACGTAAAAACGTATGCGGTGAGACGTGGGAGTGTTCTGAATTCTTGTGCCTACCTCTTCGGGGATTACAGGCGTGAAGATAAAAGAAAAAGTCGAAACGACGCCTTACACAAGTACAGATAAAATAGGTTATCCTCCTCCTTATTAATCCTCTCAACGTGAGATAATTTAAGACGATAGAAAACGCCAGCGGTGGATTATTTATCGAACTGCGAAAAACGATGGATGCCCCCCTGCAGATAGATAATATCGTGGATAATGAGAATAATAATGTAGGAAAAGTTCGTTCATCTACTCTCCTGCATAGAAGGAATTGAAGAAGGCTTTATATTACTTTGTACCTTCTATCGATTTCTAACTCTATGGCTCCAGTGACCCGTTAAACTGGGTGCCACTGAACGCACACCAGCTTGCACACCCTGCACACCACTGCGCACATGCCTCGCTCCACGATCCACATTCTCCCAAGCTAACAACATCCATCCAACCTATACGCAACCGACGTTTTATTCTATCATCGCAAATTTTCTGATATTGCTAAATTAAACGAATAAATAGAAAATCGTGAGACGTGGGAGTGTTCTGCATTCCTCTGCCTACCTCTTCGGGGATTATAGGCGTGAAGATAAAAAAAAAAAAA
>DWEJ01000328.1:0-17768 GCA_018245835.1 Mysoria sejanus stolli | reverse complement strand
GGCAGAGGAATGCAGAACGCTTCCACGTTTCACCGGTTACGTTTTCGTCCCACCATGGAATAGGTGGTGAGCCTATTGCCATGCATCGGGCACATATCCATATACTCCGAACCAATAAACTAGAAAACCTAAATTAGAAAATTTTGTAGTGTTCGATCCGGGAATCGATCCCGGGACCTGCCAATCGGCAGTCGCACTTGCAACCAATATGACCAATGAGGCAGTCAATAGTTATATTTATTTAGTTATATACAATATAAAGTTTCTGATCTATGTATCTCGAAAAAGGTGACGCAGAGCCTATTTTTGAGTATCTACAAAACATGAATACAACGTAATAACATAAATAAACATGTAACGCCTACATGTACACATCCCACACATATTAAATATGTACATGGAAAGCGTATCGTCAAAGGCGCTTTTAAACTTCTCACGCTTATTAAACACAGGGCGGCGCCGGTTAATTGTTCGGGGCGCAACTATCTTTGTCCATACACTCTTGGAACCGTCACATTCGGCTCCACAAAGAGAATACGTACAGGGTAAGCACAAAGCGAACAATATAACATAACAAGCCACTTAATCGGTCCGTTCATAGCCAGTAAAGTTTGTCATATGACCCACTTCTGGCGTACTCCTTCATAATAAACGTGGACGAGAACACCATTGGCGTTCGTACGCTGAACGCCTTTGTGAACCGCACGTGTTAATGTAACTGTCCAACTGAGGGCAAAGTGTAATAAAATGATAAATGAAACGTCCACTTTATATTTTTCTATGGATTATCACAACTGAACCGCGCTGCTGAGCGTTCATTTTTACTGTCAAGCACGAATTATAATTTTTTTCCACTCCGATGATACGACAAGCCGACATGGTAACACATAACACATTTCGTTCCGGTTCACAAGAATAGCTAATATCTTGTGATTTAGCGTAACAACACGGCTGTAATCTCCGAAGAGGTAGACAAGGGAATGTAATACATTTCCACGTTTAACCGGTTACGTTTACGTTCTCTCATGGAATAGGAGGTAGGCCTATTGCAATTACATCGGACAGAAATTCAGTCTACGAACAACAACTAGAAATTTCAAGTTAAAAAAACCCAATAGTACCCGACCTGAGTTTCGAGCCCAGGACCTCTTGATTAGTAATCGTACTTAAAACCATATGACCAGCGAGACAGTCAAGTCTTATGTATTTTCTTTTATATGAGTGTGCCAGACTAAACGACAGTATAACTTTAGAACAAACAAACATAAAAAATAGTATATCAATTATCATCATTATTATCAACATGTCGCAGTCCACTGTTGGACAAAAGCTTTGTCTAATGACAGCTATTACTGGACTCGATATATATAATAATACGATATTAAACACTATCAAATGTGTAGGTTCAGCTCATATGTCTCAGTCCACTGCGGGACATGTGCCTACCCTGACGAGAGTTTTTCTACACTTTCATCGATGATTTTTGCACATAATCCCCACGGCGGACATGCGAGTTGGAGACAAAACAAATACACCACAAATTACATAATGACTTATAATAAAGACCCAACAAAGTGTATTACAACTTTATACGGAGCAGCTAGTTCACAGTGGGACAAGTCATTACGATACATAATCTCTAGCGGCGTCTTCGTTTGCGATTAAGCGCGGGTGCCGTGAACGAGGCGCTTTATGTTAATATAAGTTAATTATGCATTTCGCATGCGTGAAATAAGCTCGGTTACGTACTCCCGCGGTATGTACGTACCGTGTACTCCGGAATGGAATCCCGGAGATTGCCCAGTATTTAGGGGCCCGGATGAATTTGCACGAAATGAGTGCACGAATCTTCTTTGTTCGCTCGTGATTTATTAAATTTATGATAATTAGTCGGGTTCGTTTAAAAATTTTAATTTTACGCTGTGTGTATTCATATTTTTCATTTGTTGCGGTAAATTCGTTGCGGCGAAATTTACCCGGTTGAGCCGAAATCGGCGCGCGAAAAAAATTGCTTACGTCTAACATTTCATATCAGTGAAAAATAAAGAATTTTTTTTAAATTACAACCATAACAAAGACAGGATCAGCTTTGCTAGATAAACACGTCGGGACATAAACATAACCGGTGAAATGTGGGAGTGTACTACCACCTCTGCTTACCTCTTCGGGGATTAGCGGCGTAATTGTACGTATTCAATACTTGAGCCGTAAACGTACGTATCTCAGCAATTTTATCGCGTTTACTAATCCTTCGGAATTTTCCCAAAATCTTTTATTACCTACCAACTGCTTGCGCCACTGAAGCTTCTTATGTTATTAATCTCATATGCACAGCGATCTGGCTTTTACGTTCATATGTCAGTTAGTGAGGGGGCTCCTTTTTGGAGGCTTGTTACATGTATATACATACACATATACATACATTCATACATACATACATGGCACTGGAAAGAAATGTTGCTCTATTATGTACGACGCGCATATTATAATTTAATTTTCGTACACGTTCGTTCTCAGTAACTTAACTTTTAATAAGAACATATTACATACACTTGCACAGTAGCGACTTTGCTGTCGTTACTTGGAATCTTGTTATTGTCTTGTGATTATGTCTTTGATTGATGATTTTGTCTTTGGCATTAAACAATCACGCTTAGTGTGATTTCGATATAAGGAGTTTGTCTCGTACAAATAGTACAATAACACAATAGCTTGTATAAGACTGGCAAAGAGCGTGTAAACATTACGGAACCACTTTACCACCCACATCGCTTCCAATGTCTCACTTAATTATCGTTTATAAATACTTCAACACAAATTGTCTAATGCACACGCCCTCTCTCATGTACACACGCACTGAAATGTACCGCCAACAATCTTATTGGGTTTTATATACGCCTGCGACAGTAATTTCGAGCATCACGAAATTTAATTTCAGAAAGAAAATTGGCCTCCGTCTCTATGACGGATTGAATTATTATTTCTGTTTCATCATGACAATTTCATTGCTTTTTTTCGGCGGATACAAAGTGTAATGAAAGTTTATTTCCTTTTTGTCATGTGAAGAGTCTGGCATAAGTGCAGGCAGCGCGCAAGAGTAGTAGTAGCCGCTATCAACTACGACATCAGTAAGGGATCGCGTACAGGGTTTTAATAAGTACCTAAAAGTGTTATAGTGTGTGGATTGAAACGTTTGTATCTTGACTTTTACGGTTAATATCAAACGAACATGCTGATGATAAGAAATAAACATGTACCCTCT
This sequence comes from Mysoria sejanus stolli, assembly GCA_018245835.1. Taxonomy (NCBI): domain Eukaryota; kingdom Metazoa; phylum Arthropoda; class Insecta; order Lepidoptera; family Hesperiidae; genus Mysarbia; species Mysarbia sejanus. Next base: position 14,506 of record DWEJ01000328.1, on the reverse strand, counting down.
TTAATAAGGATCAGAAATGCGAGCGCTGTTGATAAGAGTTAAATACAGAAAGCTAATACTTGTGTTTCAAAATATTATATGTCATTATTAAAGGAACGGAGAAATTCTCTGTCTAAAAATGTAGCCGCTGTTACAATTATTTTAGACATTTTTGTATAGAAATACATTTCCGTAGCCCGAGGTGAGCGACGGCACGTCGAGTGGGGCCGATAACAAAAACCCATACTGGAGCGGCATTATCTGAGATTCGCTCAATCCCCGGAGGTTTCCGCATAGAATAGACGTTAATACAATGATAAGTATATCCCGCCGTCTCCTACTATTTGTATAAAAATTACCCACATTTTTCAGTCCACCATTTTCGCCGATGCAGAGAATAATGGAAAACAAAAAAATGGATGTATTGTTCCCGTCGAAACCGGGTTGTTTATATTTGATTTCGGGCTAAGAGTGATTTCAGCCTGCTCGGATATCGTACTCGGAAGACCTCCCGCTGAAAGCGTTGGTGTGTCGACAAACAGGCTTAGCATTACCTTCCATTTACCCGACCAGAGCAAAGATATGTAGGTATATGGAAAACGTTAATGCGTAAAACATTCGGCTCGAATATCCTCGGTAACAAAGTGTACGTAATAATAATAAACAAAGCTCCATTCTCGTTTGGACCTCCGCTTGCCAAAATATTTTTCTTTATTTAAAACCGTTATCTTTTAAAACATTTAAATTGTCGGTAGGTGGCTTTTTTTTTGTAATTCATTAACGTTCATAATTTAAATTCGTGTTTTGGTTTTTCATGAGAAAAATTTGTAAAAAATCTAACAGATCATTCGTATGAAGATTTCCCAGGCGTGTTTAGTTTTTACTTTTTTCTATGAAACTAAGTAAAAAGGCTTTGTGCAGTGAGGACTGCTCCTGCCATTACTCTGGAGACGCATTGATAGTGCACGGGAATGAGGCCCCAGAGAATGCAACGCTGGAAAATTTCTAAATATTATATGTCTTCATTTTTTAAACAATGGTTCAGTTAAACGTTATTTCATTATTCTTTGATAATATTAATTCCATAGTTAAACGCTTACTATAAAATAAAACATATTAAAGCTGGCATTTGGAGGGGCATCATTTTAGGTCTAATTTTGAGTCTAATAATTGCTTGTGACTAGAAATAAAATTTATAAGTTTTTGGTTTATAGAGGAAAGTTAGAAAATGTGCCAAATAAATAGAAAAGAATATCACTTACGATAAGTATATTATATACAGATATATTGTACAGGTGTACGATATTACTGAAAGAATGTGATTATCGTGATTTCATTTTTATATTTTATTTTCAAGCTTAGAAAATTCTTATTTCTTAAACGTACAAGAATGAGGGGTCTTCTGATCCGTAAGGGACCTTGTGTGAAGATGTGTTGTTGTTGTTTTACAAGAATGTTTGTAAATGGGTTCAGGTAGAAGTTAATAATTCTTTTGTAAGATTGAATGTACATGATTGTAGAACGCAGTGATTACTTAAAATCATATTTTCTACTGTAAATCATATATACAAATCTTCACCCTAGGTCTGTCGCGGGATAGGTAGAAAGCATCGAGTGTCAAATATCTCTGTCTTTATAGACCTGCCGCGTTCTTCTTCTGTATGTTCATCACCCTCTTCACACATGCACGCTGGTTTCGGAGACCTCCCCGTCGTCTTGTATCTAGCCTATTATATCGAGGTAGGTGTCTTGGCCTCTCTCGGCACCTACGTTCATCAACATTTGCATTGTATATTTGCTTCGTCATTTTTTTATTACCCATTCACTCAACATGTTCGAACCATTCTCTAATTCGGTCGGCAAACGTCAGGCCGCAAGTGCGACGTAACGACCTCATCTCGCTTCCGTTCTTACATACTCTACTCTCGATGCGTATGTAGTGTTGAAGTAAGCGCGGATTTGTGTATTGTAAACCGAGCCCGTTGACTCAGTCGTTGATGACTCACCAGCTTACTCAACGCTCCATTCACATTACTTTCCCCACTCACTGATCTCCCTGTCAGCGGCGTACCTGCCATCCCTGCTGGAAGCTTATCCAAAATATACAACTTCATCCACTTGTTCCAACATGACATCATCAACCACTACCCTTGCAGCAGTTCTCGGCTCATATCTTTCAACTAACAACATACTAATACTTTCGTCTTATCCACATTTAAACACTTTTATCATACACTTATCTTTAATAACTGTGACTATCGCCACTAGCTTAGATGGTGTGGAGATACTATGCCTATATCATGTTAATTATATTAAACCACAAGTTGCTTATTTATATCAGAAGTTTTCGATTGGTCTACCAATTTCTTCTCTATACTACTAGTATTTTAAATCTTGTACTAACACAATGCCTTAACATGTTCTCGTGCAACGTGACTCAATGTTGTATAAGACCTACATAGTGTTATTTGAGAAAATACGAGGAGTTTTAAAGACCCTCCCAAGACAATGGGAGTTAATTTTAAAATGTTTCCGTCTACTCGTTTATTGTAGGCGACAACGTGGCTCTCGAGCGCTAATATTACCTCGGGCGTCTTTTGTCTCAATGTTGTTTAGTCTCACCCTAATCAGTTTCTGAAACTCTATATATTTTTGTTTTGTCAAAAATGATTAGCTGTCGTTGGAGCTGTTCACTTTTCTTTCTGTTCAATATTTAAAGGTAATTCTATCTTGTTACAAAATTTAAATTGATTTTTTCTTTTCTTTATATTCGTTTGCGGTCGCTTTAACGAGGCCCGAAAGAGGCTGATAATGAAGAGATCTACTTTATTTCTTATTACATCTCGATATGTTACTTATTACAAAACTCGCCTGGTTGTTTAAACAGTGTTAGTCGAGAGACGGTACGTAATTATTAAAAGCTCACTAAGCAGAATGAAAGTTAATTTGGTACATTTCTGTGTTCACTCTATTATATAACATTTGACGACTGTTTCTGCGGGTGATGTTACCTCGAGATAACGTTCGCATTACTGCAGGTTCCAATGCTCGCCAGTTTTTGAAACTTCATCCAATTCCTTCTCTAGTCTGTTCTCCATTAATAAAAATAAACCAAAACAACATTCAACTACGGTATATTTTGTGTTCCAGCTCAGATACATCCTAATCAATAATTCCTTGGAAAACAATGATACCGGGATTTACAGAGCTGAACATTGAATATATGTTACAAACAAAAACTAACGATTGAAAATAAAACTCTGACGCGTTTCAAAAAACAATCAGCGCCATTTAGCGTTGACTCAAAATATTAAAAGAAAATAAACGAATTGAATGAAACAGTGCGATGGCACGTTTTTAGAACTGATATTAGGTTTTGTTGTATTGTGTTAGTGGCAACGTATAATATAGATACAGTTTGCCAATAAACAAATTTCACTTACCCGTTTTCATTTAATGATTAGCAACCTGACTGTCAAATCGGCAATTGTAGATTAGATTATCCATTTGCACAAGTGCGCGTTGACGTTATACCTAAACAAATTAGGAAAAACAATGAAGATAGTCCAGAATTGAGTGACAATGTAATAAAAAGACCTTAATTTTCTTGGTACGAATGCAATAGCAATTTTTTATATATAATAAGTATAAAGGATTCTTGGTAAAAAATTAAGTTTACATTTCATTACATAATAAGCACGACGTCGCAGTACTTTTAACAAGCATATTCTATTTAATGTTTGCCATTTGGGCAACGCAATGTGAAAGACGATAGTGTTTCTGTTTCTAGGCAATATGTTGCTACTAACTAGGTAATCGGATCGTTATTCGTTGAATAAAATGATTCAGCCACTATACACATTATTTGATATTTGAATGGATATGCTAACTCTGTATACACTAAGTACCACATGATGCAGGTTGCGTTTATGTCCAAATTGTCGTATATCTAGTTAACATTAGAATTCGAAACATTCGTTACATCGTTAGAGACACATTTTTTCGTATTGTATTCAAATCCGCAGAAATTAATAACAAATTAAGAACATCGGTGCGCGTTTCGGTGTATATTTAGACGGCTGAATATCGAATAGCAATAAGACAAGAATATCGTCTACGTAATATAATCAATAGGGTGTGTATTACGGAGGCACGTCGCGAAGCAATCTCGTCTCAACCCTGACCCGAATACGTTTTCGAGTATCGTGTAAATGGAATATATTTTTTAATCAACCAATATAAGTATGCTCTATATGCTTAAAATGACAACAGAATTAAGTTTTATCTGCGCGTTTGGTAAATGTACTAGTCCGATTAGTTTTAAAAGTCAGCCTAGTCCCGATCACCTTTTTATGTTTTATTTTTTTATATACAATTAATAAATAATCGGAAAAATCTGAAGGTTTTCGACGAGGTCTAGGCGATTTTTAACCACCGATAACAACTGAGACTTATTGGCTTAAGGTCCCATTTACGAAAACACCCGTAAAAAATTGTTACGAGAGGGTTACCGTTACAAGCGCTGAGCGTAACCAGTGTTGCTTAACTTAACTGATCGCTTATGATCCTCAATCGTCAGATAGCTACAAACAATTCTGCGTTGTCTAGACGTTCAGTTTGTATATAATATTTGAAAATAATGTATATTTTCAACACTCAACAATAAGACGCTAATCCTTGACATCGGGGTTTCAAGAAAAAAGTCCAGAGCCCCTTACGTCGTAGCTGACAATGCATTAGGCTCTGCTGGGGTGTTGCAAATGTCCATAGGTGACGGTGACCACATACCATCAGGTGGCTCGTGTGCCTGTTTGCCAAATTAAATATAAAGAAAACAACATAATCTCAATAAGAGGCACTTATTAAATTTTGGATGTAAGGTGTACTGAGGTATCGTGTACTAAATCAGTGATAAAGAATTAAATAAAAATTAATAGATCTTTCATGGTTTTGCCCCCATCCACTTAACACTAACGACTGAAGTATGACGTCACAATGTAATATTAAAGCCGCTTTTATTATCAAGTCTGCAAGTTCGCTTCATAAAATCCTATAGAAGCTTATGTATACAAAAAAAATTACGCTTCTTTCATTGTGTACGATAGTAAAAATCACATCAAATCGCAAGCTCGGAGCATCGCCCGATAAATCTCGCATGGGAGATAGGCACTGGCTTTTTATTACGCAAAAACCACTTACTCTTATAAACCTTTTCAATAAGGTCGTATGCAAATAATTCGACGCCGCCGCTGCGATGGCGCTGGAACGCAATAGATACTAGCTAGTAGAAGGTGTAGGTATACCAGCCTCAGCGATAAAACATTAAAAACTATTTCGAATGGAACAATTTGAAATTTGGGTACGCTCGCGGGGTTGATAGTAATAATACCAGTAAAGCGATGATAATGGAATAGTATTAGATACAAAAGTTGTCATCAATGGAGGGAATTATATTGTTTTTTTCTTCTATAATTATCCTGGCGAACAGACCACCTGACGGTAAGTGGACACCGTTGCATATGACCTTTTGCAACACTCGAAGAGTGGTCAGTAGTTTAGATTAAAAACTTTACCGTCCGTCACAACTACGATCCAGTTAACACTTAAAAGATTCTGGCTCGATTTGCGACATGTTCGTGTGAATTTTTGTCTGTTGTGACTATTGGTGTTTTTTTACATGTATCTATTGTATGGCCATGGTATCTACGAAACAATAAGCGTGAAGTTTGCTGATATGAAATGTTACATACATACCTACGTATTATGTTTTTTTTATGTCTTACATACATACATATCTTCACGCCAGGTCTCTTACGGGGTAGGCAGAGAGCATCGAGTGCCAAATATCCCTACCTTTACAGACCAGCCGTGCCGCGATGCTAAAAGTGCATATGTACATATTTATATTATGTAGGTAGGTAAGCCATATGAGAATTAAATATCATAGATAGTGGCAATATAGTAAACCGTGGCAATATAGTAGATATATAGATATAGCTTATTTAAATTGAAATTCGTATGAATAATGACTAGATTGTCAACATTCATAATCCTGTAAAGTTACTAAAATGAAATAAGGAGTTTCAACAAGATATATACAAATGCAGATATTTTACAAATTCATTTTACAACAAATCCCTAGTAATCCTTTTACATACGAGGGCACATATTTTTTTAAACTTTCCACTGACCCTAATAGTTCGATTCGTCCTGCACCGACCTGCACAAAGCCCCAGGGGACCGTTCAGCTTTCCATCCACTATTACACTGCAGAACAAATAGCTATCCGCTAGTGGACATATATTATATTACGTTACTGTGCTATTGTATGTTGCCATAATGGTGCCATTTAATCATTTGTCTAACTGGGAATACAGTCGGAATGGAATTGGGACGAATTTTTTATACAATAATTAATTGAAAAGGAGCGAATGAAAGAGTGGGAGAGAGCGGGAGAGTATAGAGATAGGAATGTAGAAGTCTGCCAACGCGCACTTGGCCGGAGTGGCAGGCTAGGGCCTTGACCCTCTCATTCTGAGACCCATGGTTTAACAGTGGAACGATAAAAGGGTCGGAAAAAAGCAAATGAAGCGTAGCACTTTCTCTTGTCTGGTAATGGCAACACTATAAACGCACCCCAAAAACAAGCACGTCATTTATACACACCGCCAGTCAATAAACGTGACAGATATGCAGTTTTAAAATTGGAAGCGGATAAACCCGGCCCGGCGAGCTGTCGCAATGCAACGTTTTTACTTGTCCCGGCCAAAAATCAGTGTGACATGTCACGGGAAACACGCGGAACGACTCTGAACCGAATACATGAGTACTCTATACATATAACTTTTGAATTATATTACGGGATATGTTTTTTTATCTATTGGCGTATAAATAGAAGGACACTACTGCGGTTTATAGCAAATTGAAATCGGATTCATATTAACAAAGTTAAGCATCTTTATTGCTTAATCTTAATATATATAAATTACGTGTCACGTTGTTTGTCCGCGATGGACTCCTAACCGATTTCAATGAAATTTTGTAGATATGTATTGTTTGGACCAATTTAAAAGATAGGATTAATGATTTTTTTTGATCTCGATTAATAAAAAAACATCCCTGGTTCAAGTACCTACCGTTAGATTTTTTTAACTTGAAATTCGTAGTGTAGTAACATAACGTAGTGATTCCGAGTCTAGATTTGTGCCTGGTATATGGCAACAGACTCACCAACTATTTCATGATGGTACGTAAACATAACTGGTGGAACGTGGGAGTGTACTGCACTCCTCTGTCCACCTCTTACCTTCTGAAGTATTCTCAGTATGAACATATTAGTTTATTATTCATATACACCTGATAAACCGTAAGCTTATGCTTAATGAATGAATGCTTAGCTTCACTTTATATATTAGAGGAATAGTTATTATAATTAGCCATAGCGAAATACATAATATTTCAAATCACTTTAATCACACGCGAAAAATCTCAAAGCATGGCGTCATAGTGATACATATACATATTATTATAAAAGTGAAAGTTAATTTTAATTTCAACGTTAATCGACAATTTTACAACTTCAACTTTAAATTGTAATTTAGAAATAATATAATTGAAATTCTCCTTTCAACCATATTAAAATCATCAGCTCTCGGAGGCGAATAAATTAACGTCATGAAATTCTCCTGAAGTTTTGTTTTCATAAGTAATGGAGGTAGGGGCTTTTGATAAAAGTCGATATGGCAAAATGAGTGCCGTCAAAGAGAGTCTCGAACGATCCTCTGTGATGTGTCGTTGAGTAAATTCAATCCCGAAAGAGCTCTTTGGGCCGACTTTAGAAAAAAAAATCAAACATTTTCGCATTGAAGAATTTTCGTTTCCTTTGAGGGTATCTTCAAAATTACTTCTAGAAACGAACAATAATTACATAAGGGATTAGATTTTAATGATCTAAAAATGTATAGTATTCAATGTAATTTATACGACCTTTGAAACAATAATGTTGTCTCAGCGATCGGTGCCGAGTTCCAGTTCCAGATAGAGCTATCTTCATATAGATATCATATTCATATCTTCTATAGATTCATTAAATCCAATACGTCATGAACAACGTAATAAGAGATCCCAATCGCCATCTAATCCTTATAAAAGTATCATTCAAAAAATTTCTGCACATATTGACCATGTTAGTACTGTTATGGTCTGCGTTTGGTTTTTATAAAGACTTTGATGAAAACTGTATCCTTGCTGTAAAATCAGAACCGAGTATTAAAATAAATTGTGTTTATTTGTAGCTAATGGTAAGAAGATTACATAAATTGATTTAGTAACTTATTTATTTGAAAAACGCGTTCGTTACTGTAAGTATCTGTCTCATTTACTTTATTTACTTTTTGAGAGTTTATTATATAATCGAGATAAATAAAATTTTAATAGTAAACAATTATTTCGGGACATCTTCACACATGGCCTTTAGATCTCGCAGCAAGCTTGAAGAGAGCTTGAGCTGGTAGTAACCAAGTGGCTGATAATATACTAACATTCTTTTAACAATAAATTAACATGTTTTTGTGTCTGAGCATACAAAAAAATTTGTATAATTATTATGTATTTGTATTGTGTTTGTATTTGTATTATTAAATCATCACTCAAGTTCCAGGTTAGAATCGAACCCACGACGTCCGAATCAGCAGTCTAGTTCACTCTGGAATCACTGGACCAACAGAACGGACCAATGGAACGGACCAATGGAACGGACCAATGGAACGGACCAATGGAATGGACCAATAGAACGGACCAATGGAACGGACCGATGGAACGGACCAACGGAACGGACCAATGGAACGGGCCAGTGGAACCGAGCATTTTCTATGAGAAATTATTTTTACCCTCTATTATTTCAACTTGAAATAAAACGAGACGCAAGATGTAAACGCTAAAATATAGGTATGGAGTAAAGTATGTAATTTATTAAAGCGTAAACAACGAAAGATTACATTCGGATAATAAATCGACATCTGAGCGTTTACTACGAGCTCTAATCGAGGTCCGATTGCTTATAAACTTAGGGTATTCACAATAAAGGAACGAATAATTTCATGCCAAAAATAAATAGTGTTATATGTCAGATTAGAGATCCTATATATATTGTCCTATTTGAGGTCAGACACCTCGACATGGTGTATATAAAACATTGGGCTAACTGTATAGGTACAAATATTTGACCACTCGCGACAAGGTAACTCTTTGAACTCGTTAAGTCCAAATTACTTAAAGCATATAAAGCGAGCGCTTCGAGCGTAACTTGTGTCGCAAATTCGTTACACAAACAGGTTCGTCACATATCCGTTACGTTCAGACTTGTTACGACAAAGTTTTAACTGAAACATGTTTACACAACGTTTTGCAGTACTCAACACTTTTATTTGTTTGTGCACATGTAGGTGTGTGTGTGTGTTTGTTTGACAGTGTTGTATATCACCGTTAATTAAATTTTTGGACTCAGTGTTGCAATATTCGTTCACGAGGAGTATCGTTTGTCGCATTTCATATATTTTTTTAATATCATCATCAGATTATCATGCCTCGTTGGTCGTGTTGTTTGAAAGTGCGACTGCCGATCGGGAGGTTCCGGGTTCGATTCCCGGGTTGAACACTAAAAAATTTTCTAATTTAGAGTTCCTAGTAGTGGTTCAGAGTCTGGATATGTGCCCGATGTATGGCAATAGGCTCACCACCTATTCCATAGTGAGACGTAAACGTAACCGGTGAAACGTGGAAATGTTTTGCATTCCTCTGCCTACCCCTTCAGGGATAATAGGCGTGAAGTTACGTTTTTTTATCATTACCAGATTATTGCAGTTCACTGCTGGGAATATGCCTCCTCTTAAGGGTTGTGCCCACAAACTCCACGCTGAAAATGCGGGTTGAGAATGGAAGAGCACAGCTTCTCGTACTGTCAACACTGTTGCCCATAGGCGGCCAGGGCATTTAGTTGGGCCTGGGCAGAACGTGCTGTGCATATTGCATATTCTCACACACTACACATACACACACATACGTATACACACTGCACGCACGTACGCATTCACGCACGAACACACACGCATACACTTATAAACAGATGCACACACACCTATACACACATCTTAGTGATTATTCCTTTATACGAGTATGTATTTAAAATGTAAATCCGTTATTGGCTTTATGATTATGCTGAAAGGTATGAACGTGTTATTAAATTAGCTGTGGATTTTGTAAATAATTAAATAAATAAATAAATACTGCGGTCAGCCAACAAATTGTTTATTTTTATTCTTTAGATTTGTTTGCCGTGTTAATCTAACAAGAGCTAGTAACAAAAACTTATTTTCACTTAGTCCAAACGTGATGAAAGCAGTAAATTTTTATATGCAAAAATATTAAAAATCGTTTAAAAATGACACAATGTATTAAAATCAAATTTAAACGCTTTCATCCCCAACGCTGGTGAAATCGCACCGCAGTGGAAATGTCAAGGGATACTGCATTTTCGAGGTCAAATAAACGGAGCGTTGCAAACGATTTCCATATAAAAGATCAATTCAACAATACTGGTCCAAGTGTGCTTCCCTGTGAAACCCTTTGTAGTGAATAAACCGAACACTTTGCACAAGCAACAAAGTTATCGATCTCGTTCAAACTTGTTCGAGCCCAGGGTTATTGTGCACAAATGTGCACGAACGGACGAGGTTATCATGTATTTTATATTTAATTAATTAAGTTATTGAATTAATCATAAATAACCCCTGGAAACAACAATTTGAATGTTGCTTGATAATATTTATAGTTAATTAAAATACATTTACTAAAGTTTAGATTCAAAAGTGATAAGCCGTGTTCAGATAGTAAATGAGATCACACATAAAACATTCATTTTATAAGCTTTTACATATGTATTATTTGTATATAAATTTTCTTGTCAATTCATATCTTCGATAAGAAATTCTATTTATTATTTATGTTAAATCGAATTTCATGTTTACGTCATACCACATAAATTACAAAAATCGTCTGTTATTGTGTATCCAGTCGTCAATTGACCGCTAAATGTAGTAATTGTAAAAAAATTCTATTGCCTGATTATCGTTCAAAAATTAATTTAATGCAAAAAAAATTAAAATCACGCTTGTAATCCCCGAAGATGTGGGCAAGGGAGTGTATTGCACTGCCACGATTTAGTTATGTTTAGGTATCATTATTGAATAGGTGATGAGTTTATTGCCCACACCCGGTACATTTCCAGACTTTGAGCCACTTTTAGAAAAATTCAGTTGTGCCCGACTCGGGATTTCAACCCAGGACCTCCCGATTGGCAGTCGCGTTTGCAACCAACACGACCAATGAGGCAATATAAAACAGAACTTTTCGATTATAGGTAGATGGCAGCCATTTTTCTATACTCGCGTCTCTTAACATATTTTGTGTTGAGGCAGTCTATGAGAGTTCCTTCCGCATGAAATATTAGATAACGTTCGATCTACGAACGATATTATGATTAAGTATCGCGTAACGTTCTAAAGCAATCATACTGTTCCATTTTCGAGTTTGCCTACGTCCCGTTCCATATGTTGGCAAATGTCTATAGCATAAAGTTTGAAAAAAAAACCGTACATATTTGTAGTAGTTATTGATGAGTAAGCGTTCGGTGTAGCGCTAATGTTAGCTTAATGCACCTGCTCTATCCGTGAGGGAACGTGTTAAACCTGTATATAAAAGAATAATAATGTAAATAATGTACATTTCTAATAAAATATCTATATCCGATAAGAAAGATATTAAATTTTAATCATTAAATTTCTTCAATTCAATCAGAATTCAATTCTTAAATTCATCAAAAATACACACAAGTCTACCACAAATATTACATTTTATGCAGTATGCAGGTTTCTTTGGTATGCATATAATACCTAGTTAATATAATTCTTTTATATAGTGCGAACCGTTTCGTAGAACCTTATGTAAGTTTTTGGTTTTAATTGGAATAATATATTGTAAGGTTTTCTTAAAGCTAAACTACAGGTTTAGCCGACTGGACCAAACTCTTGAAAGGGCTCCATTAATAGCGTTTTGGGGAGTTCGATGATAGGAAAAGAGACGCATGAAGTAAAAATAAATGTAACATCACGCCTGTAATCCCCGAAGAGTTACGCAATAGGCAGAAAATCGCAATCTACACTACCCCTATAACTATATACACCTACATGTATAATTTCCAAACATCAGTCACACGAATCGGTGTACTTAACTACTTGAGGACAAAACAAAGTGCAGTCCGACAACAAGAAATATAAACGTAACAAACACACATACACAATGTAGGTACGAGTACATACAATCATACATACATTGTTATTCGTAGGTTGTATAACAAAAATCAACAAAGCAATACAAGAGCGCCATTTTCCGAATGCAACTTTAAACAGTTTTATATCGACTTAGCGCCCGACGCACGCTCCGCATTCGATTTAAAGGAGATTCCCGCCGTTCCGAATTCAATTTTCGACGCCGCCGCATCCGTGTTTATGATTTGATGTAATTTATTTTACTCTCATAATATTTGCTATTGCACATAGTTCGATTAGATTATCATGCAGGATCCGTTGGGGTATATAAATATATAGACAAAGAGGATGCCATTTTAATTTTTAACTAAAACAGATTATAATTATTTAATATGAATTTACTTAGATTACGTTACATCACGCGTGTAATCTCCGAAGAGGTAGACAGAGCAGTATAGTACACTCCCACGTTTCACCAGTCAAGCTTACGTCCCACACTATGGAATAGGTGGTGAGCCTATTGCCATACACCGAGCATAAATCCAAACACCGAGCCACTACTAAAAAATCTAAATTAGAAAATAATTGTACCGCCAGAGCCGGGAATTGAACCCAGGATCGCCAGGAACTCTCGATCGCCAGTCGCACTAGCAACCAACACGACCAACGAGGAAGTCAATGTTGTACATGTACCCTGTGCTGTACATTATTTTTTATTCCATAGAAATTAAAAAAATATCGACTAAGCTGTTTCAGTGTGTAATAGTGAGCGAGTGAGAAAGTAAGTGAGCGAATGAATGAGTGAGTGAATGAATGAATGAACGAGTGGCTCGGCGACAAATATAGAGTCTAATACTTAGGTAGTTGTGGTTGAATTCATATGCAATTGACATAAGGGATTATATTAAAATCGTTTTTGTTGAGGAAGAGCATTATCATTTTTATTTGTACAGCAATAGGATTCTAACTAACTATAAGTCGATTCTTGATTGATTTGAGCACTATTATCACCAGCCCAAGCCACACATGTACAAACACCTACCCATATAGTACGTGTCAAGGAGTTTTCCTACGGGAACATAACATACACAACGGTCAACAAGGCAATAAAAATAATGACGGCAATTTACATAGGATTTCGATAACCACTGCTTTGTTTGTCCATCAATGTTTACTTGGTCTGGCGTCAGCTTCCAAACAGTGGAGCGTTTAAGCGATAACGACCCTTATCGCAATAGGGTTAACGCCAATTTCGGCATGGAACACACAGTAACTTAGTGAGCTTGTATAAACCGTCGGTTTGCTGTGTGTGGATACTAATTAATGCACAAAGGGATTTCGCATTAGCCTATGAAGTATTAAGGCAGTAACGTACTGTACACACGCACTATTTGCTTTGGACATTAGATGTAGCATGTGGCTTTCGTAGTGTTAATTCGAATCGGTTAAAGTTTTCACAACGTGATTTTGAATTGGTAGCAATAAAACTTTTACTTGTAGCACTTATCACGGTAATTATTTAATATATCAATTCCTCATCATCAGGCTATTGCAGTTTACTGCTGGATATAGGACTCCTCTAGTTAGTTAGTTAGTTAGGTTACGCCGATAGTCCTCACGTTGGGCATGTGGGGTTTGAGACCGCAGAGCATTACTTCGCACCTGCTACTAGCAGCGAAGTTGGCGGTGACCTACCACCGTAGATGTACATGTAGTAATTTGCGCAACAAAAAATCTAAGTCATTATGACTAATACACAGTCTGGTGTAATTCCATCCTAAATGCGCCTCCCTCAACCCCCCCCCCTCCTATCCGCCTATCAAACTGTCATCAATCGCAAATTACACAGTACAAAGAGGAAACCCGTAGTGCAGTTCGTTCGCACACACGATATTACTTTCAATCACATATTATGTAGTATACATACATACATATATGGTTCTATTCGTTCTACGTGGAAATGATTCAAATGTAACTCGACGTATAGGTAATCATAGTTTTGTTTATTATAAAAGAGAAATTATACCTTTTCACGATATCAAAATATGTATTTCGTACGCTCCTATAAGATTCTCCTTTCGGATAGGTGACGCCATTTTGTTAACTTATTTAACCGACTTCAAAAAGGAGGAGGTTCTCAATTCGGCCGGTATAATTTTTTTTTATTTTTTCTTATGTATGTACACGAATTACTCCGCCGTTAG
>DWEJ01000327.1:0-17802 GCA_018245835.1 Mysoria sejanus stolli | reverse complement strand
CAATACATCCAATAAGACACGTAAGTTGTGTTATTTTAATTTTATAATAACTGTTTTATAAGTTGTACAATATAACTTCGTTTCGGTTTCGTTCGGTTTCGTACTTATATTACACACAGACTACTATTATAATAGTAGTCCGTGCGTTCTGGATGCGATAGGAAGAACTGAAGACATCTATTCAAATACCTAAACCCAAAACAAAAATAAACATTCTTCTGATCGGAATCGATCCTTACAACCGCGTTGTATACCAGCGTGGTTGCCATTGTTACAATAGACCGTCGAAAAGCAACATATTATCAAATGATGCTGGACAATCGTCATAAACTTTGTTAAAAACGTAACATCTCGATCTTAATCCACAGAAAATAGGCAGAGGTGTGTAGTACACTCCCACGATTCACCCGTTACGTTTACGTCCCACTATGGAACCGGGGGTGAACCTATTACCATACACAATTTAATTTTGTTAAACATTATTATATTCCAACATCAACGGGAGTACACAATTCCGGTACACGAAGATCGTAAAAATGTTTACGAGGGAACAATTTAAGGCCATTGTTGAAAGTTTGTGCAACGTGTTTTGAATATTTCATTGTAATAAACGCAATGTGCTAGCAATTACTTTATTGTTCCAAGAATTAAAGGTACTTGCCGCGGAAGTGGGGCAAAGCGAGCCGGTGAAGTGGTGAAGAACGTTAATGTACTGTCTGATTGAGGTGTGTGTAACTACATGCGATATTATGATTACAAATTAAGTACCAATTGCTTCATATAGATAATCTTCCATTCGGCTCCGGGTGCTAGTGGATTTTTCTAACTTTTCTGGTTAAATAATTAATAATGGTTAAATAATCTGGTTGAATTAAATTTTTCTGGTTGAAAATACTAGTAGTGGCTCGGAGTGTGCCTCGGGTGTACTCAGTATATCGCAATAGTATCACTACTTATTCCATAGTGAAACAAAAACCAAATCGGTGAAACGAGGGAGTGTACTACATTCTTCTGACACAAACCCAGACTCCTAGTATTATAATTTCCAAGTTAAAAAGCCAGTTACGTGATCCAGACTTCAAACCTAGGATCTCTATTTCGTCAGTCGCGCTTTCAACTACTCCACTAACGGGGCAATCTGAAAATTATTCGTTTATCGCGTATGCTACCAGCGTGTGACATATCAAGAGCCCATAGTGATTATTTTTCTGAATACAGTGTTTCTGTCGACCTATTTAATCTCGGGCGTTTTTGTTTCAAGTAGGTGTGCAAAGGTCGTGTATTATTGTAGTAAAAACAATACTTTTTTTGTAACTCTTGTTCGCGCTGTGCGAGCAGTGTTGAGTAAGTGGGGTAGATTTCAGATGAAAATAACGCTCACCATTATTATGAAATATATCAACCTCTTAGAGTAAAGGACGTTTTTTAATGTCATATGTCTAGTATACGTGTCAGTTGAGACTAAAGCCATTAGTAAATTGAAAATGTTGTGAAAAGTGTCATCACGCCACATTAACAATTCGACCATGTTCTAACACATGAGTCAGTATTTTCTGAATATGATTCTGTTTTTTTTTTAATTCTTGCTTTTACAATTTTTTTAGTTTTGAAATTGACTGTCGCTTTATCTAGACTTTTACTAATTATAAACTATTACATAATATTGCCATAAGTATGTATGAAGTTATATACTTATATACGCTATTATATTTATGTACTGTTATAGTTATATACTATTATAGTCATGTAGTATTATACTTAAATACTATTAAACATACTATTACACTACCATATATACCATATATACCATAATCCTAGAATTCCGTTATACTTTTATACAATTTTATACATCATACGCATAGACTGTTATACTTATATACTGTTAACATTACTATTATAGTTACATACTAAAATACTTATATACTACTATCATTTCATACTGTTAAGTTTATGTACAGTTATGCTTATATACCATTAAGCTTATGTTCTGTTATGATTATGTACTGTTACGCTTATATACACTGTTGTAATATGTAATACATAGGTATTATATATTACAAATTAAAAACATTTAACAAACTATTTGTTATCTTTACTGAAGAACATTTGCATAAATAAATCCGAGGCACGTGCCTTTCTTGTTCTTTACGTGACAGGCAGATTCCTACTTCAGACAAGCGAGTGGGAATATTTCGAATTCTATTCCGAGTGCAGAAAATAGTGCAGTCGGGAATTTGTCTGATTTTCTCACTTGGAATTTAAGTTGAAGTATGTACACCTGACAAGCTTTATGTACAATAGTTCGTTGTATTTTTACATTCTTTTCATGATAGTCCCGACCTGTTTAGGAAACCTCTTAAAGTATGAAGTTTTATTTTACTCTTTCATAATAAATACCTTAGATAGATAGACTTAATATATGATTAGTATAACCTTTCAGCTTTTCACTGACAACCATGGAACCTACTCAGCAAACATGAGCGGACTACGCGCCGTTTGCAATCTCGGCCAGATCTACAAATGATCGTTTTATATCATAACTTTTTCTATATATCTATTAAGTGGTGTTTGACACTATCACTTGTCGGTGATTTGCAGTAGATCCGTGAGAATACAGAATGCGTTCCTAGACCTTTGCATTCTTATCTTAATACCAACTTGTATACCGTTTAACTATTATTGCTTAGTTTAATTACTATTCCATGCGTGGTACAAAACAATGTTAGGCGTATATTTTTTTTAAGCAAGACGAACACAAAAGAAAAATATACTTACATCGAGAATTATTTTGGAGACCTTTCAAATTAACGTTCTATTAGTAAAAACTGTGGATCAATGTAATCATTTAATAGTTTATATAAAGAAACATTTTGTCTCTTAATGTAAACATTGACTATAAACTACAGTAATCACTGCCTAGTCGTTTAGGTGTCAATCGCCCCCTCCAACGGTCCGAGGTTCATATCCTGACTCGCACACCTAAATTAAGACTATCGTCATGTTTAATTTTAGAAACTATATATATTTTACATACAAAAAAACGAAAGGAACACTTGGCATCACATTTATTCGTGTGCAATACACTTCGCGTGCTGAATGCAACATTTTATCGCGTACGTACGTCAGGCAACACCGAACGATGCTAATACACGCCAAATTGCACCGCTGGAGCCGATAAATACAGTCGGATGGAGAGATTATGCTAATGTCGCAATATCCATGTAGCCGGTGTCTAATAAACAAATGGTGTGGTGCTCTTCGGTTCAACAATGTGTTTATATTTATATCTCAGTACGGTAATTTCGTCAAGACGCATACATTCAGAAAGATCATTACCAGCAGCATTGGTGTCAATTTAGTATGACCTTAGCATTAATTATCGTTATAAATGATGTTTGATAACATGAACTTAAATCTGTATGAGATTTACAAAAAATGTGAGGGTTGTGTAACATGTGAACTTTATGAAACAGAAAGCTAAAATGTTTTAAAAACTTAAATAAGGAATACAGTAAATTAAACATTGTTTGTTTATGGTTATACAGTCATTGCCAGACTCAGCAGTCTGTCGCCAAATAGTAGAACTTAATGAATTTCGTTCGAATGACTTTGCTCAATGATGAATGTTTTTTGTCAATTATAGATCGGACGCCAACGTAGTAAAAACTGCAACAAATAACTGGACAAAATCCTCCAGCGAGAATTCCTTCGAAAATACCAATACTGGACATTTTTCTGAAGCTGAGAGCCATTTAAGCTCCTAACTCTATTTTAGGTGTATAAAAGATCTTCACAGACATTTTGACTTTGTTCTTTTATTCATGATAAATATAATTTGATATTTCTTCATAACATTAGAAGTCTCCGGTTATGTTTCGCTCTCGTTGCTCTTTGCCTACCCCGTAAGAGACATGGCTTGATGATATAATAAAAATACTTTGAACAAGTTATTAATCTTTTATACCTTTTACCCGACACATGTTCTCAAAATGCATTTTTGAATTAAAAATATACCCATGTATTTTTTTTATTTATTTTGTAAAGTCAACGGCTATAATGATCTAATACTTAATATATACTGCGTTATGTACCTACATAAGCCGCAATGATCGCCTCACGTCACAAAGATTGACACATCGTAACTGTACTATGAAAAATATGTAACAAAAACATGCAGACCACGTTATTGCAAAATAACACGAGCGTCGGTGTCAGGCTACATTTCCCGACTGTCAGCCAATGTGAACGCCAACGCCAAATGGACGTTCGTTTTTCCACGATTTTGCATCTGTTTTCATATTTTATATTTAAATCAAATTTTACGAACGGACAGTACTACAACAATATCGAAATCCAATTGTACTGTATTGACATAAAATGTCACAGTTTTCTTTGTTTATTTTGCTATTTTTTTAATGCAGCTACCATGAATCAATTTTATTACTTATTATGGTTACTTTCATCAATTACACCTTAAACATTAACGCCGCTAACTAAAGCTGCATTAACATCACGCCTGTAATCCCCGAAGAGGTAGGATCAGGCATGCAGTATACAGTTTTCGTAGATAATAGCCCTCTATGGAAGGAACTATTGCAGGACTGAAATAGAGAATCCGAAATTCAAGCTAGAAATATTAACTAGAAAAATCTAGTTACAATAAAACAATAGTATCCGTACCCGACCCGGGATTTAAACTCAGGAACTCTTGAAACACTCAACGCCAAACATATTGTCAAGCCACTTTTCCATCGGGATACACAGTGATTAAGGGTTTCCACTTGCTATGATCTATCAGATTCTTACGACTTTTACACATTCATAAAAGTCGCCAGAAATATTCTTCTTTTAAAATAAATGTATACTATAAACAAAATTCTCAACGTAAACACATAATAGACAATAACAATGTAACCGCTAGAATTTATCGCGTCCTCGTTAGTGGATTCCGGGCGCTTAATAACTTTGGGCGCGCTTATTAATATTCGTCGAACATGTACCTATCTTTTGAAATATGGGTCACTTGGTGACGTTATTGAACGTATAAGTATGAGCTATGTCGAAGAACTTAACTACTGGTGGACTACATTGTCATATTATAACTGTCGGAAAGGAGAATGGCAAATCGAAATAGACAGAGATTTTTGGCACTCAATGCTTTTTATCACCCAGTAAGAAAACTGATGTTATAATATATAATAATATAATATAATATCTTGGGACATCTCCACACACGGCCATCTGATCCCAAAGTAAGCGTCAAGAGAGCTTGTGGCATGGTAACCAGACGGCTGATAAACTACATATATACATATAAATACTACTAATATTACTTAAATAGATTTTTTTTTACACCCAGACACTTGACAGACCTTTTACACCCAAATACTTGTGCTCATCACACAAATATTTATTCTGGGTGGGAATCGAACCCACGACCCCCGACGCAATGGTGAGGTTCGCTAACCGCTGCACCAACGGGCCAATTATAATTATCAGTATCTATAATATTAGTAACTTCCTATCACCGCCTGGGTTTGCTGGCAGAACATGATACAAAATTCAGCGTTTGTATGTACAATAACAATAAATAAATAAATAAATAAATAAATAAATAAATATTTTTTGATTGTTTCCTAATTAGGTCAATTATGCTGAATTACAAACGGCATCCGAAATAGGTGAAAAGACTCCACGCGTCTTATAACCACGAGATAAATTAAAAGTATTAATTTCAATACGAGTCCTTTCTGTTTAAATATGTTACTACCCAAAATTAAAAATTAACTTAAATATCGAACAGTGTAGTTATGCACAAAAACAACAAAATGACCCCAATCAAAAATGAAGAAAAAAACATCAAAATATTTACAACAATTTTCTTTATTTTCAGATTCGCAAAAATGTATACGACCGACTTCGAAGATTACTGCGACTTCAATGACAGCATCTGCAGTACTGATTCCGGCTTTGACAGGTCCTATGCAGACTCCTTGGCGACTCCAACTTCAGCACAAAATACTCCCCTCAAACACAACTCATCAGATCTAGGCATATCACTTACACAAACTAAAGATAGTAATGTACGCAGAAAATTATTTGCAGAGGGTTTCGAATATTCATTCCAGGAACCAGTCGAAGATATGAAAAGTTTTGAAAACAATTTACGTATTTCTAATAATACTTCAACTCCTGTGAAAAATAAAGAAAAGAAAACCAAAGATGCAAAGCCAAAAAGGAAATATGCTAACGGTAAAAACAGAGTAACTAGATGCAAAAGTCCTACACAGATTCTAAAAATTAAAAGAAATAGAAGAATGAAAGCCAACGACAGAGAGAGAAACAGAATGCATATGTTAAATGAAGCCTTGGATAGACTTCGGTGTGTTTTGCCTACGTTTCCTGAAGACACCAAGTTAACGAAGATAGAGACGTTAAGATTTGCTCATAATTACATTTTTGCTCTGAGTCAGACATTAGAATCATTAGACAATATGGACTCGGGTCAAGTACCGTCTGAAGGATTTAGTGTTAACTACGAAAAACTACAAAATTACTCGCTAACCGGCGAGAAAATAAATAAGGATGCATTCAAAGAAATATTCCTCCTACCTAATAAGACTGATGAGTGTAATTCCGACGGTAGTTACAGAAACTTCCAAGGATTTAGCAAACCTTTTCCAAATGGATCTAATTATCTACAAACTTCCGAAGGCGTGCTTATTAACGTTGGGAACGTTACAGTGTCTGTTAACAATACAGGTGGGAATTGCATAACATCAACAACAGGCAGCGGATTCTTTACAAATCCAGCAAGTTACGGAGACGATTTGTATCAACAAAATTACTACAATCAAAGACCTTACGAAACTTGTAACAATTTTAATAACAATTACGAACCAAATATTCCAATTGTCACAGAAGGTTACTTTAATCAGAAGAATTATGAAATATTTAAAAATGCTTTTGAATCGGCTACCAAAAGTCGAAGACCACCAAAACCAGAGAATTTTTCTACCAGTTACTCCAACTATACAAATGTCAATTATAATTATAACGAAAGATACAATTATAATACTGAAACAAGTTACCCCCAAAGTAATGTTTATTACAATGACCAAAGATATAGAGAATACTATAGAAACCAACAAGTTCTAAATGCTCAAATTTGATATTATGTGAAATAAATTCTAGTCATATTAGAAAAACTATTGCAGCAAATTCTTGTATAATATTTATGTGACAAATTATAACAGACAATAAGGTCCAAATTGTAATATGCCAATAGGTTAAGACAAGCAAAGATTTAATATTATAGTCATAAATATCTAGTCATAATGATATGAAAAATTTATAACAAAATATATTTTTAATTCTTTTACGGACAAATTTTATTTGGATTCCCTATAAAAGCCACTATTAATATCTATTAACTAAAACGTACCTCCTAACAGTCAAATAAAAAATAGAAGTTTTGACAATAAAATATCATTAAACATTGAAATATTCATGTACTCCCATTTATAAATTAAGTAGTTGATTTTCTTTATAAAATTTGTGAGGTGTTAAAGAGACTTTTAAAGAGTGGAATGAAGTAATTTTAATAAAACAATAACGCCTGAAATTTTATAGCTGTAACTCTAGTGATTTCATCTCCATTTACAGATTCAGTTAAACAGTAAAAGAGACCTCTCGCTTGGTTTACGCCTTGTAATATACAAGCACCATGAATATAAATCAAATTGGAACAATGCTCGTTAAAGAGCGAAAAGTTGTGAATAGTTGCGCACCCCTGCGCAAGCGCATTGTTCGAAATCTGCTCCCATTACTGTTCCTCCTTTGTTAATATAATATACAATTTTACTCTTAACGCCGCTGGAATAAAGGCGATTGTTGCAGAAAATATTCGTTTGTTAGCAAGAACACCCGTTGGGTAGTGTTACATTAAATGTTTGCTTTGGAAATTCGTTACGGCCTATTTTGGTATCTGTATTTGCCTCCATGAATTTGAACGCGTCAAAAATAGAAATTCGTATGGTAAAGGTATTGTGTCATTGAACCAACAATAGTATTATAACGCTACCCCTATGAAGAATCAAATAATTTCAATGTATGCCTGTAACATTTGTTTCTCAAACTGTCATTTTTAGAACACACATTTAAACTAAAGTAATAATCCTGTAATAAATCGGCGACAATCAAAATATTAAAACCATCGTTTCAGATTGACTTTTTATTATCCTACTAACCTACTTAGTACTATAAAAGGAAACAATATATTTACGGTCTAGTACTACAAAAAGAAAACTATTTACTTTAACATTACATTATTTTCCAGAGATTTAGTTACAAATATTACTTAATTGTTCCGATTAACTATGCTTTTTCAACTATAGCCGGTTCTAAATTAATCTATCAGGATCCTGTAATTTATCATATTCATTTTACCTCAATTGTTTGTTCTTTTCAATAACAGCTTACGGTCGGCTTTACATACTTGACAGCCTTCCGTACACGCCTGGTTCATTTCACAAAACAAATCTACATATTTGTCATAGCTGTTAATACAATTGTTAGGTTCCGTCCGGAAATTAACTTACGAAAACGGTGCATTATGTTAATTGAATTTGTGAGCATTCGTTATTTTGCAATCGCAACAGTTATTAATTATTAATTTAACAAGAGCGGAGATTTAGAAGTAGACGAATTAAAAGAGAATATTGAGGTTCAAGATTATTAATATTGGCCATGATGTGGATCTTTTTTACTTTCGCTAGTCATGGATGAAAATTAAAAAACCATCCAACGTTAGATAAACAGTATGTTTGTACATTCCTTGCAATAAATTTATATCATCTTAATTAATAGGTATTCATGATTACAAACATAACGTTTAAAAGCAGCTAGTTTGTTTTATTTTGCATGAACTGGATTTCCGTACTAATGTATGCATTATCAAAAATGACACGACTTGGTGCTCTTATCTACATAACTTCACGCCTGTAATCCTCGAAAAGGTAGGCAGAGGAATGCAGAACATTCCCACGTTTCACAGGTTACGTTTACGTCCCACTATGGAATAAGTGGTGAGCCTATTGACATGCATCGGGCACATATCCAAACTCCGAACCACTACTAGAATTTTAATTTAGATTTTCTAAAAATATTTCTAGAAAATTTCTAAATTAGAAAATTCTTTGTATTGTTCGACCCGGGAATCAAACCCGGGACCTCCCGATCGGCAGTCGCACTTGCAACCAACACGACCAACGAGTCAGTCGACGAGTGCTCTTAACTAAAACTTCATAATAGCAATTCTGGGCTTCCTTGTGACCTTCTGACGTTAGTGAAACTGTTGCTCTTCGAAAAAGCTCTTAGCTTTTACATAATATAAGCATAATATATTATTCATACTAATGTCACTGTTAACTGATCACAATTAACGGTTTAGTTAACAGCCCAAATGGCAAGGTCTTGTAGGGAAATGATATCCCCACAAATTAGTAGCTGAATACTAAACGTCATACTTAGCGGTATCTCCCCATGAATCTACGTCATTTATTTCCCTGACAATACAGCCAACCGCTAATCCTACGGGGTATTGGGATAAATCCATTTGTCCCCCTCAAATCCTCGCTACTATTCATTATTAAATATTGATTTTGCTAACAAGAAGTTCGGTTTGTGGAATACGTTATGGCTAACTGCATGACATTGCTGCTTGGTTCTGTTTGATTTAATTACCACTTCATCCTCTGTATCTATATGGGCACTGCCAATATTTTATTTCACTATATTGATTTCTTGGTTCATCTTGAATTTTGTTATTTCCTGTAAATTAACAACAGTAGAATAGAAAAGACAAAATTAGAATTAATTATTCATAATAAAAATTTTGCTTATGTTTGTTTATTTGTCGTGCAGTAGCTAGCATACTCTGTTGCTATAATACTCTGTTGAATTTGATTCTATCTGCTATATTTGCAGACTCTTCATAGCAAACAAGGACAGGAAATCAAATATAACCACATGCTTGATGTTACATGTACATTAACTAGCCCACGGCTAATTGTCTCTCAGTCCGTCGGTTTGTTTGCGTTCGAATTTTAAATTCACTGCCCGCGGCCCGGTTTGTTTAGTTAAACCAATATTTGATTCGTTTTTTAATGGAGTAGCTAAGGGTGCCTCGGGTTACTTTCACATTCATTAGGTTATGAATTCACCAGGAGAACTGGGAACGGAAAATATTCTGTTTGCTGAGCATTCGATTTTACTTTTATATACAGGGTACATTTCAAGTATATTACTTATGTATTGAAATTATTTTCAACTGTCGATTGCCGGTCTTGGATTGAAATCCCTTGTTGAGCGCTATTGAATTTTTCTGATAGTGGCCGGGAGTCTGAATATGTGTCCGGTTTATGGCAGTAGGCTCATTTCCTAGAACATAATAGGAGGAAAAAATAACGTGGAACGTGGGAGTGTACTACACTCCTCTGTCTAATCGTCTTCGGGGACTTCAAGCGTGACGTTACGTTTCTATACAAATGTATAATTCGCTAGTTTCTTAAAAGAAATACATTCATTCTAGAGTAATCGCCAATCATAGCTCGAAAGTGTTGCTCCTAAGTTTTTCACCCAATAGTTGTAGCCAAGTTTTGAACAAAATATGTTTCTGCCTGTAAAAATTGAGATAATAACATCGCTCTCTGAGTGCCCCGCCAAGGACCTGTTGCGACAATATAAACATAAAATTCATTATATTCTTACAAATTTCATTGAAATCTTTCTCAATTTGTACAAAAACCAAATTTCCATGGAGACTGTTATCATTGCATATAATAAATTTCTATTAGCTATGTATGTAGTGGCTAGTAGTAATATAGCTTCCATAGATATCACAATAAAATCAATTATTGACACCACGAACCCCTTACAAAATAAAATCTAATACCGAACTCTAACTAATACCGAAAGATGAATCGGTTGGACCACAAATTACCTTAACATATGATGCGATGTATTTATTTACTTGTATCATTGCAAGGGGAACATATTGGTCTATTAACGACCTTTTTTCTTGCAATACAAAGTTCAATATGCAACAGCACCTGTTAAAATATTTCCAGTAACAAAAAGCAAAAATAGATCTTTGCATTTGATATTCAAAAATTGTAAAGTTGATAATTATTAATCGAAAGTTAAACAGCAAATTTAATGTTTAGTCTTCTTTCAGAAGATTTTAATTTTTTTACATTCACCCTTA
This sequence comes from Mysoria sejanus stolli, assembly GCA_018245835.1. NCBI lineage: Eukaryota > Metazoa > Arthropoda > Insecta > Lepidoptera > Hesperiidae > Mysarbia > Mysarbia sejanus. The sequence continues at coordinate 6,536 of DWEJ01000327.1, read as the reverse complement.
CCTTTAGAGAAGCTTTATTACCTAATTCACTAGACATGTAATGGTTATTTTGAGTCTAGAGGCTTTTAAGAGGCTGACTAAGTATTTCCTTCTTCTTAAATATGATTTTATGTTAGTATATAACAAAGTATACGTGCACGCATTAAAATTAATTGTATTTATTACCGAGGTCAATTTATACTGGTGTCTTTTTCAGACTAGGGGTTTATTGATGTTTGTCGCTGTGCAAATATGTGTTATAAATAATTTGTAGCACAACGAAATATGTATTTGTACACGATCGATTTGTTAAGGCCGCGATATTTATTGTGATTTTATTCCTCCCAACGCAAATTTTTATAGTCATAGGTTTAAAGTAAGATATAATATAATCAACGACTGCCTCGCTGGTAGTGTTAGGTACAAGCATCACTGCCGATCAGGAGATCCTGGATTCAAATCCCGATTCAGGCACTATCAGATTTTTCTAATTTAGATTTCCTAGTAGAGGCTCGGAGTCTGGATCAGTGCCTTGTGTGCGACAATAGCTCAACACCAATTCCATAGTTGGACGTAAATGTACTGGTAAATCGTGGGAATGTATTACATTATTCCTCCTAGCTCTTCGAGGATTGCAGGTGTGAAGTTACGTTTAAAAAATAGAAGTAATACATTACTGGCCACTAGACTAGCTGACCACGCTTTCATCAGTTTCGTTGTTCTGTATAAAAGTATTATATTCGTATATAGTTCGCTATAAAAGTATTATATTTTAGTATTGCGTTATGGACATGTGAAAATATTGAAGGATGGACCTCCACGTCCTGTGTCCTTTAAATTTTCTGAATAGTGATAATGTTCGTACATCATTTAAATTTTACTACTACTTCGTCTGCGGCTCTGCTTTGATTTAACTTTGTGGTAATAACCAAGTATTATCTTATGAGTATTTACAATACTATAAATCTTTGAATTATTCACCAAAGTTCTTTACAAAACTTTCCTAAAGATATTCTATTCTTCGTAAAGGTGTAAGAGCATTGAAACAAATTGAAAAATAAACAACCAGTATAAAAAAATTCATGACATCTATAAAAAAACATTTTAAAAAGGTTATTTAGAATATTATGAAGGTTTTGTGACTGTTTCTACTTCTTCATAAACGAACTCATTGTGCAAAGCAATAGTATATTCAAACGGAGTCGTCACAAAACTCAAAACTTGTATATTCAAAATCCATTTTTATGACTGGTACATATAAGAGCTATTATTATTAACAACAATCATAGTGGTAACAAAACAACTGCAACTATGTTTATACTCCTTTCAACCGAAAACACTTCAAGCATACACTACTGACTAAACGCAACTGGCTGCGCAAGAATCTGAACCTTCCGGTATTGCAATAAGAACTAGACAAAATTATATCAGAATCAATAACATGATGAATAATTGAATCTTATAAATATCGTATTAAGGTTCAAAATAAAGTATTCTTGCCCTAGTTTTTCATATGTATTGTAACATTTGGTATACTTGTCCGCCGATGCCCTCAGCTCTTGAGGCTGATTGAAAACCAACTGCAGCTTTGTCTGCCTGTTGATAGAGATAATAACATGACGGCATTGGCGTTAAGAGCGCATCTGTAATTTTGAACATAATTCGTAGTTTGTAAATTTTTTCTGTATATACGTTAACGTTTAACGAATAATGAAGAGGCAGGCCATGTGGTTATAAGTGGCCAATACTGCCCACATATAATTGTATAAAATTTCCTTACAACTTGAGGACGAAATCAGAACCCCCCATCGATCGAACTCATATAGCTGCTTCTATTATTTTTTTATTATAACCATTATCCAATGTCTATAATTATTATCAAATTATCAAGGTCTAACAGAATAGTAAGTGCAGTGGATTACTCGGAATCACAGCATTTCACTGGTACGATAGTCACTTCCGTACATTTTCAATTATACAAAAGACATTATTTAATCAGGAGTTCAAAACGGAGTATGGAATTCCCAGATACAGTTAGGTTCATAGAACATTTAAACTTAATTATACCTACCGTCCATATGATGCATGACCACAGAATCAATTATTTTTTTCAAAGGATGTGTTAAGTCTACCTTTCAGTGGCAATATACTTCCACATTTATAGCAAATTATATGTTCAACTCTCCCTCTCACTACAAAAAACAAAGCGCCGCTGGCATCGCCGCAAATGTTTAAAAACAATAACGAAATTACAATCAAACATCTATTTAATTGGATAATGATACACATAAACATTTTATTTGATTGGTAACTCAACAAGTGGCGCCTAGTGGCGGAGTGTGGCACGCCGACTGCTGGTCGCGTGGCGCGCGGTGTGCCACTGATGGTGTCTTCACACCATCTGGTTATAATCCTCCATAGCCACGTGACTATTTTGTTTTGTAATATCTATTAACATGGTGTTGGCATCGCCCATATTTGCGTTGTTAGATAATAAACTGCAATAAAACCTAAGGGGTATATCATCTGTTAAAAGCAATACATTTAATAAAACTTGCATAAACTTAAAATAGAATTTACTAAGGCTTAATTGGATAATATGCAACTAGGACTGTTCTCAAGTTTGTTTTCCTAAGAGATATAGATGTTTTTGTTCTAGAATTGATTATTACACCCAATGAATAATCGCCATCGACTTTCTTGCTTACATATCTTATAATAAAATCGTAATATCTATACAAAAAGGGTATAATAAAAAATAAAAATAAAAAAAATTCCCCATGAAAAAACCATCCCACGCGCCCATATCTCACGATACTCAACAACGACAAACCATTAACACCAACTAATGACACTCGAAAGGAATTTACGACAAAATATAATTGCGTTCATGAAAAATATAATCACATACTAATATCGAATAAAAAATATGAGAAAAAAAATGTTCACACAGTCCTCGTAACGTTCCAACCCTGTGAAGGCCTTTTTAAATACTGTGTAATTGTTGATATTATCCCACTCGAGCCCAAGCGTGTCATAACTAAGTCTCTAATCAATGCTCAAGTGTCGTCATTGACACCAACAATGTCCCGATTGAATGATAATCTGACAATTAATTCCCACGATTTGCTATGTCCGCGATATTATATAAAAAGAATATTATGGACTATAAGATATATTGTGGCATCAAAAAACCTAATCGTTATTATTTACTACAAGTGAATATAGATAGGTATAAGAATTCTTGTTTCTACAGATTTGATATAGGATTTGTTAGCTGAAAACTTCATAATTCTACTTCAACTTCAGTGAATTATGTTTGTGCCGGCGGTAACATAATTATATAAATCCAAACTACTCGTATATAAGCCCATAGAAATATATTATTATAAAACGACGAATTCTTTTTGCACTTATGGTTCGCAGATAACAATCTACGAGACGGAGTCGGAGCTGTAACACACTGGACACCTTAGTCTTAACTTCTCCAGGAAAAAGTCTTGTAGCAAATATGGATAAAGCCAAAGTAACATCACGCCAGTAATCCCCAAAGAGGAAGGCACAGGAATTTATTACATTTCTACGTTTCACCAATTGCGTTTACGTCACGCTATGGAACGGGTGGTGAGCCAATTGGCATACACCAGCCACAAATCCAAACTCCAAGGCATTACTAGAAATTTTCACCAGAATGTCTAAAGATAGTCTAAGTTAAAAACTTGTATATATCTATAGTAAAATCGAAATAAAAATCATGATGGACCATGCAAAATGCACGCTTATTATTTTGATTATGATAAAAAATGTTCACACGACAGCATGTATGCTTGGCAACCCTAAAAATCGAATGTCCTTTTAAATATTGTGTAATTGTTGACATTATCCCACTTGAAGTCGCGCGTGTCACTTCATCTCTAACCAGGAATTATGATTGCCACTTAAGTGCCATTAACCAGATTGAATTAGCAATATTCATATGTATATATTCCATACTTATCAAAGAATTCCCACAATATAGTTTACACTATGGTGTCTCATATTAATTGTGAACATTAATTGTACTAGTAATTTAATAATTTATAGTGCTCAGTTGCGTGCTATTAAAGCGGCCTATGTAATCCACAGCCATGGCTGACTATGAGAAACGACATAGTAGGTCTCTTACATAAAGTTAACTGTTCTAAATGTTGAAAATAAAAATTAGAAATATTTGCAAGCTTAAAATAAGGCTAGACACAGGAGCATCATTTCCTTTTTAACTTTAACTAACTCGAAGCGGTTAATTTAATAAGCTTAGAATTAATAACAACGTAACTGAGTTGTTACCCTGACAAATCGCGCTATTAACTGACGCGTCAGACACGTGTCGCTCACGTTTTCTCACTTACCGCCACACGCCGTGGCCGCTGCAAACATGTTCCTGTAACCACTGAAGGTAATCGGCTTAATTAGGCAAACAATAATTTAGGGTAGGTCAGATTGACTGAAGTACTTTTCATGTTGTTTTATGTTCATTGATAACAATATCTTCGAATAAGTTCGCGCGCGGCTATCCGTTGTTAAATTAACTAGAGCTGTTACAAGCAGGCAGTTGATAAAGTGCATTCATTAATTCTTAAATATATAATAAGATTTTTTTATTGTAATTATTTAGCGCTTGTGCTCGTCACACGAAAGTACTTTTCGCAAGTGCATTGCTAAAGCCGCCTACTAAAAAGGGCTGATTTTCAAACCCCTATGTCCATCACTCATGAAACAAAAACAACAATACAGTTTTATCTAAAGCATACAGCAATACAAAAGTTTCCAGGATAAGAGAAAGAGGAACTAGGGACGTAGGAATGAAAACATCTGAGATGTGTAAAACGAGTATCGTAATAAGCTAAAATACACTGTTATAATAACAATTCTACACTAATGAGAATATAACTAACCGTAAAATGACTTCTCCTACATAACTACTGATGTTAATTCCCCAATGTACCCAAACTCCTACGCGTAACGAAATAACCAATACAGTAATTTCACGCGTTTCATTCTGATAATTGACTTAATGTTACTGATAAATAACTATTATAATTCTAGAAATTTATACTTCGATGTCCTTGCAATAATTTAATTTTTTTTTACAAGGTGCAGTTATTATTATTTGATGATGCAAAGAAGTGAGTAAGATATTTAAGAACCAAATGAGACATCCGTACATTATTCAGCACCAAACATCCGAATGTTTAATGTTAAATAGCGGTTATAATTTCGCGTCCTCTATTAGCATTTTGGAATTCTCTTCAATTCTCTTTTGACTGATAAGTATATCAATAAATAGAATTGATGCAAGAGCATAATTATATTATTACATTGCAGAGACATTTGGGTAACACGTGACGTACCAGCCGGCTTAGGGTTGACACTTTGTGGAATGAATGTATATCAATATTTAACTTTAAGTACGCGTAACGAATTGTCCAATACAATTTCATGGTTATCATTCCGTCAATGTAGTAAAATGTCTGATGATTTTGTACCGTCGTGTTTACTTATTCTGTTACAAATTCAATCATATTTTGTGTATTAATGATAATTAACCGACTATGATTATTGTTATCATTATTAAGCTGGAGCGCTTTCTCTTTTAACTGATCAAATTGATATCTAACTCGTATTACAAAGCATTAATAGTATTTTAGCGTTAATTAAGTAGACATAATAATTGTAATGTATAAAGAAATATTTAATTTTAGAACAACTGAATGTTTGGTCGTTAATAAGGATTCATTTATTAGTAAGTAATTAATGTTTTTTGAGTATTACATCAGTTTTTAATTAAAAGAAGTTAATGCGACCCAATATTAGGGAACAAGAACTATTAGTCGGTAGAGATAATCAATATTTTTACATCAACCCGTGAAATTAATGTACTAAATGTATATGTGTATGTGATTGTGTCACAAACTTTTAAAAACAAATATATATTATATTTTAAAGGAGTGTATTAAATTTAATTAACTGGGTGTTATAAAAGACGGAAAGTTAGAACGTTTATAGCCAAACATGTGTATACCGACGCATATAATAACCATAAATACAAACATTTCCGTATATTCCTCGCAAAAGTTTGACAAAAGCTCCGTGTGCTATTATCCGATAGAAAGTTCTCCAAAAGCTGCATTATTTGACCGATTGCTCGGTGTCAAACCGTTTACCCTTATCACTCGCCCTCCATCTGTCGCCGTTGCAACGAACAATGCATTTCTTTCATGCAACTTTTTATCGAAAAATGGATTTTCTCCAAAAAATCGTGTTTTATGACGTAAAACGAGGTGCTGGTTTTAAGTGGAGTACAACTGAGACGAAAGTTGTTATAGAAATATTTAATAAACGACATACTTTCGGTATCGATTTATTAATCAATAAAAAGTAAGTAATTCATCTTTAATTTCTGTAATGTACTTGAATTAAAATATTTGGAACAATTTATATCGTATGTTTTTCTTTTGAAGCTTAACGTAACTTCACGCCTGTAATCCCCGAGAGGGTAGGCAGAGGAATGCAGAACA
>DWEJ01000326.1:0-17804 GCA_018245835.1 Mysoria sejanus stolli | reverse complement strand
ATTTACATTATATTTCTTCATTTACATTAGATTTCTTCATTTATATTATATTTCTTCATTTACATTATATTTCTTGTAGTCAATATTGGTAGATGGTAATCATATTTAAACCGTGGGAAAAAAATGATACATTAAACTATAAAAAGAAGAATATCTGGCGACCATAAACCAAAATTATATTTTACCAGCTATACAATGAGAATTTTGTGGCAATTTTATTATACAAAACAATGCACAGCAAATAAATGAAACCTTGACTTTTAATATCTTGATTCAGTTCGTAAAAAACTCTAATAGGTATATTTTTTTCAATTTTATTTGAAAAATGGTGGTATTACTGTCCATCAACATTGTTCTCGCGAGAAACCTGTTAAACGTGTCTATGCGGATCGCACGAACAACGTCACATATCCTGCGTATTGTGATAAACTTGTCGTGTTTAAGGCATATCAGATACGGAACTAATTGTGAATAATAAAGGGAAAAACGAGTACCTAATATCATAAACTTTCTTATTACTGCGTTCGAAATTCTAACATCAACGCATAAAACGTAATGGCAGATTATGTCGAGTCACCTTTTGTCTATAGATTTTTTATCGATAATATTGCCAAGACTTTTTCCATGATACGGTATAGTCTTATTTAATATAGTATTTTTTTTTGTATATTTTTAACAATTACCAACAACCAATTGTAACGACAACCAATTAAAAAAATAGTATCTAATTCTAAAGATATTAATCTCATTATCATTATCACGAAAGTCAGTATATAAAAAAAACAATACATTTCTACTTATTACATCACATGAAAATGAACACAAAATAAAATCGTTTATTTTTAAAAGACTATCAATAGAATTTTAATACGCACTACTTATTATGACGCCAGGATATATGAGTATTCTGCCAAGATATTTTTAGTTTTGAAAGAGGAACCTGATGCAGATCTGAATAGAAAATAATACGAAGCCCTTCCGCATTCTGTGGCTGCAAGCACTAGCCCACGCACCTGTGACTAATAGCTAATGGAAGACCAGCTCTCCTTGGACTATTCGTTTCGACATTTTAAGTGGACTTTTAAATCCGTTTTTAGTAGTCTATTAGCTAACGTTAAATTTCGTAGATGTTACTCAAAGTTTATGCAGTAACCAAAAGCATTATGAAAAAACGTCTATTTTTTATGCAATCGCAAAACAGTATGCCATTAGGTTTTTGTTCTATCTTAATTATTCAATAAAATGTAAATTTCGATTTAAATCGAGATTCTAAATATAAATGTTTTAAGCTTGTTTGTACTTTTAAACAAAGATCTGAGGGTGTGCCAATTACAACCAAATTAATTATGTATTTTACAAGTAATATTTTACCAGTTTGTCGAACAAAACACTGATCGTCCAACACAAACAAAAGCAAAATATAAAGCATGTGAAATCTGAATTACATTGAAATGGAAAACTAATCCTATTTACATTTTCCGCCTTTATATTACTAAGGTACACTACGCTAATGCTACATATACTAATAACTGCTTCTTGAATACCTACGGACACTACCCTATACAGGCACAATACAATTTCTTCCGACAACACACGACACGACACGGCCACGAAAATTGACAAATCGTGTCGTCGACTTTAAACGGGCCGTAACTGTAATGGGCGGTCGTCAACGGTAAACCACGCCGCAATATCAACGCAGCCGACATAATAGACGCCGGTTATCCAACAGTTGATGGCGCGAATATTCCACCTTAGCGAACAAAGGTAGGGTGTGTTCACACCTTTATAACCGTATTGTACAGCCCTAATACACATATACGGAATACGTCTATTTTATTTTTCTTATCTCCCCTCTTTATAGTATCCAGGGTTAATTCAATAGTTGTAAAATTATTACATAAGTTTATCTTCTCGCCAGGTCCCTTACAGGGTAAGCACTGTGTGCAGCAGCAATGCAAATATCAGTGTTCTTGGAGATCTTCCGAACTTCTTTTACACTAATCACTCTCTTAGATGCAGTATATAATTGGCAAAAGTTTATTAAATATACGTATATAGTCATATTTTCTTTGTTTTTTGTACAGTAATTGTTCATCCGCTCACATTTTGTTTGTAAATGTTTATTTTCCGCTTAGCTCGTACATGCCGTTTTTACTGTTTCTGAACTAAAAGTAAATAAAAAAGCCAAAGAATGCTTTAAGCTGACCTCATTATCCTATTATGTGTGTTATGGTCCATTCAAGAATAAAAAATTTCAAAATTAATTATGACTGTACGTCAAGTTTTTGGGGGAAGAGATAGGCACTTGGTGCCATCTGCCCGCCCCGTAAGGGACATGGCGTAATTACACAGTAATATTGATGATAAATTGCAAAAATGGATATAAATTTATTTAGGACAAGAAGTTCTACAATCAAGTGTATTTTCGCAGAAACGAAAGCGAAGAAGTTACATATTTTATTACGACACTGAACATACTTTTCTCATGGACCGAATTAACAATGGCGCGATCTTTATTAGTAGTAGCTTTCTACTGTTTGTATTGTGTTTTGCGTTTTATACCTTTATAATTTTACGCTTCGTTGTGATACGTCTGTCAGCTTTCTAATCTATGTCATTTTCCAAACGCAATCTGAACAAATTAGTTTGTTTGTTAGTTATCGTGAATAATTTTACATACATGTGTCATACACTTTACAACCACGTGGACGTGAATGAACTCCCACAGTACGAAATGCTTGGTTTATATGTAGCCACTACTTATATGTACCCACTACAACGTCCTTTAATGTGGGTAGTAAACAAATCGACGGTCCCTACGTACAAAACATGTCAAAAACTGAGATTTACGGAAGAGCGTAATTTATATTGCTATAATGGACTTTATTTTCAGTCCTACAGTTTTCACTAATTGTGATCGTCATGCATAATTTTCATGGTTTACCCAAAAGGAACACTTTCTGTATAACGGGAATGTACACTTCCATTTTATTTTTTATTTTAACAGACGTTATACAGCAAATTAGCAGCCACCGTCGGTGCGAAGCGGTCAGTTCGGCGGAGCAGAGACGCAGGACGCCGCGGAAGGGAACTGCCCGGACTCGTTCCCGCCGCGATTAGATAACGCATGCATTTAGATGTTGCGTTACAGGAACTAGCGCAGCTCGGTTATCTCACCAGTAACGGAGGAGATAAAATTAGCAATTAAACTGTTTTTTTAATTGGCAATAAATTTGGGCTTTCTTTAATTAGCAATAAGTTCGAACTCAATGTTTAAATCTCTATTGTATTTGGGTAATATGTGTATTCAAACCGCCGTTCTCTTAAAATTATATGTTTAGTATTTAAAGATAATCGCATATTTAATAATCATTCTCGTATTTGCATTGAATATAATTATAATCATATAGAAATAAAATGTTGTAAAAAATTGTAATAATTAATGTTCAGTAATCAAAATCCTGCGAAGTTTTTAATGATTTATTCAAATATTTCATCGTAAAAATGTAAAAGTCGACTCGGAAACTTTGAGAGCGTCCAAATACGTAGTTATACTGCTTGTCTTTGACATTATTTTTTACAACAATGCGTGACAAACATTGCGTGCTGCAAACATATCAGAATTTTAGACAAGACAGGTTTATTTCATAATATATCACTTGGCCACTACAAAATATATAAGAAATCTTGGAATTGAATCTGAGATATCTATCAAGAATAGGAAGCTGGAAGCCCTGATATAATCTCAACAAAATTCCAATTTGTGGAGATTGTAATAAAATTAATACCAACGCATATCGCGGCAGTTTCTTATTTGAAAATCAATTTAAATTCCCTTTCCTTAAAGGTTTAGGTTAAGGGAATACTACATCGACAACTTCACCTTTGTATAATTATGTCGATCAATAAAAACTTGCATAGTAGCGAGCAAAATCTAAAACGCGACCAACAAAGTGACATAACCAGTGACACTTAGCCAGATATATCGTCACCGTCTACTCCAGAGACGTGACCGCTTTGATCTCGTCACTACAATATCGTCGTAGTAATAACGCTAACTGCATCGCGCAGACCGTAATCGTATTCAGCGAGATGCGGTGCCCTGACGACCAATGGTAGCAACCGGTCGATTTCCGCCGCCCGAGGATAATTATTGATAACTCAGCCGTCCTACACGTACCCTTTGCGTCACACCACGTCTTAGAACAGGTCACCATAGACAAACAAGGCAATAGACGCATACTGGACATATTGGAGCGTCATAAATGGATATCTCCCTTCATGGCCATAGGACGTTTAGTCGCGCGTGTTTTGTAAGCGGTCGTTAACAATCGATCATAGATAATTCTCAGTATATCAGATAATAATATCTATGGTTTCTGTGTTTAGGCGTGACACATTTCAAGAATCAAGAGAAAAAAATCTAGAACTGGTACATGCCTTATCGATACTCGATGATATGTATTATAATAGGTTATATATAAATTATTTACCAGAGCTTATGTACAAAATTGTTTTACATAATGTAAAACACTTCCCAATATAATGATAATATTTGATATAAACTCGCCTAAAATTGTTGTTAATCTGCTGTTAATCAACCCACGGTGGGATCGCTCTCGCCCGCTACTATTGAACTTACGGCATATACGAAAAAAATTAAAATGGCAACATTACGCCATCCTTAATAGCTGAATGCACGTGGATTATTAATGAATGTAATAATGTTATAACAGCAAACGTGTAATCATGACGTGATTCGTTTGTGTGTACACCTAACATGAGCAAGTTAAAGTTTTTGCCCCTTCTGTTAAGTCGGTGAGTTCATTGTACTCTTCTGATATTAAAATATTATTCAATAAATATCTCCATATCCATTCAATTATTTCATTACGCATCTAATTAACAATCCTAATTGCTTTAAACACGTTAAAAAGTTGGCATTAGAAATAGATTCAATGATCTCATTTTACCCTTTAAAAGATCTAGAGTAAACTAAGATTTACTAAATATTTATTAAGTAACCAACTTTACGAATAACTTCTAATATCAACCCCGTATTCATGTACTATATAAAAGTATTAAACGACAGCTATAACATTTACATTTGCAATCAAAATTTCCCGTTTGTTATAAGTACATGAGCCAACAATTACATATTTTTGAGCGAAAACATTTGTAACATACAATTTAGTTATTAATTAAAAAAAATCAATACTTTTTGTACAAAATTGAAACAGATCTAGCTATTAAATGGTGCAACAGAACAAGCTACTGTATACAAAACAACTCGTTCTTTGGTTCGCTCGTTCGTTCATTCGCATTCTCAACCTCGCTTTTAGCTCGACGACGACTCTCGTTCGCCAAACAGTTTTTCACCAATTTTAGCTTAAAAGCTAAACTTAATCGAATACCTATTGGTCGTGTTGGTTGCAAGTGTGACTGCCGATCGGGAGGTGCAGAGTTCGATTCCGGGTCCGGGAACTACTACATTTTTCTAATTTAGGTTCTCTAGTATTGTTTCGGAGTCTGGATATGTACCCTGTGTATGACAATAAGCACACCACATATTCTATAGTGGGACGTAAACTAGGGATGTTAAGCAGCTCCGTAACCGTAACCGAAACTATCGGATATCTGATTTAAAAATATATCCGTAACCATAACCGAATCCGATGTAAAAGTTTCAGGTAATTTCGGATAATGGCAAATTCTAAATGAAACACGTTATTTATGACAAGGATACATCCGAATCCGTTATTATAATTATTCCTATATCCGTATCCTTATCCGAAATTTCATATCCATAACATCCCTAACGTAAACGCAACTGGTAAAATGTGAGTGTCCTGCATTCCTCTCCCTACCTCTTCGGATATAACAAGCGTGAAGTTACGTTTAATCGATTACTGAATACTAAAAGGAACATATCACTTCAATGTATCAAACAAATTCCCAAAACAAATATTCATATGAATATGGTTTAGGTACCTAACAAAATTTTTAACATGACTTATAACATTATCGTGACTTTCCATAAAAGGTTACGCAACCAAACGACTATAAAAAGTCACGTTTGCCTTATTAACATGTAACTGTTTTGTATGAAGTCCACACATACCGTTATTTGTGTGGTAAACGCAGTGGAAGTTTATAGAAATCAGCTGATATTTATAATCTGTAGGACTTATATCAATTAATCAGCTGGCTCGCTACTATAGCATATGCGGTGCCTAGTTTAGGTCAGTAGATCGTATGAGAGAATCTGGGATATTATATGCGTATAATATTGGGCAACTTAAATTTTGCGACTAATAAAGTATCCATACATTGTATTATCTCATACTTGTATCTTAATGTACACGTACTCCCTTCAAATCTAAGCGCTAGTGTCGTACAATGTTGATGTAACTTTTATATAAATTTCTTTTACGTGTTTTATTTACAAAAACACTAAGAAACTTTGTATATAAAAACGCACAGAGTACATAAATAAATTAATAAACGACTAGATGATTGAACAAATGAATGCACGAGTATAACTAAGGATAAATCCTGAACAAGAAGATTTCAAATCTTAGAATGTTCTATTCTCAAATACCAAATAATACATGGCACCTATTTAAACGACCAATACCAAATATCAAAGCAGAAAATAATCAATCAAATAAAAGCAACCACAGAAACGCCCACACGCGAAAACTCCGCACAAACAGCCGTCAAATAAACACTGAATATTGTGTAAAGTTTTTGAGAAAGTTCGCTTAAGTAACAAACCTAAGTACTTAGCGCGGATAAATGTATAACAAGTTAATTTATTCAGTCGAGGCATTTAGAACAATTTGCATAACATTAGCGCCATTATGCAATACGTAGGCGGTGATTGACAGGCGATGAATCAAGTGAAAAGCTTCGGCGGGCGAATTGTTTAATGCGTAAATATGTAAAATCTGAGTAGTTTAATAAAATCAACAAAATCTGCTGCTTTATCTACACTACCCGTTATTGATACCCGGATTCATTCATTACAGATTTTGAATACCGTCATTGCAGACATGGGTTCATTAAAGAAATGATTTCATTACAGAAATGTGATATAATGAATAAAATACTATCCCTACAATATTTCATCAGCATATATTCCTTTGTCGTTCCACTTTATAAATCTGCGACTCGGGTAAAGTAAGGTTTGGCAGATTCACACGCTGATGAAAACTATAAAAAAACCATAATGTTTAGGGTGGCGCAATAAAAAATTATCAATCAAATAATTATAGCAAGTGACATATAATTATAAAACATATATGTTTAATGGTTCTTAATATATTAAAACACTCATAAATTAAGGCAGTCCAAAACTCTACAGTACGGTGCGAACGTTTAACCGTGTCACGGTCGCCTCGTAATATTTTATTGTCAAGAGTGACTTTGTTATGTGACGTCTTTAAATATTATTATACCATATAATTACACAATTATTTGATTCCAAAACCAACAGAAGTATGGTATTCAGATATTTGGAAAGTTCTTTGTTCGGATGTGTGTTGTGTTTTTATTAAACATTGAGGTACAGTACTTTTATTCATATTACATAACTATTTATTTTTCTTATACAATGATTTTAAAAATATTGACATGCAATGACATTTCAAAATGTTGATGTTTTAAACCCATATATTTACTAAACAAAAGGATGCCAAAACTTTTATTAAGAACGCGAACAGAGCCGGATGTAATATGGTAGCGTACATAATAAAATAACATTTAAATACATAATGTTCTTTATTCAAGGACTTACCAAATCTTGATACGAGTGTTACAAGTATAACGACAAAAATAATTATTGACATAACCTATTTCACAGCACAGATTTGCGAGTAACTGAATATGGCAACACAAATGCTATTATTGGAAATAATTGCATTTATTATGGCTAACAGAATAACAATATCAATGTAGAATAAGCATTATTACATCGTATTCATTTTTTTAATACGCAAATATATTTTATTATTGTATGACTACTTACCGCTACGATCAGTGCACACACTAGTGATAAAAGTGCTTGGTACACAATGATCAAGTCAAACGAAACGGTTAAAGCAAACTGTCATAAAATTATTGCCTCCTGCTACAGATTAGCGTACCCAATTGCTAAGCCGGAGGTTACTTTTTGTTTCCCACTGAAGTAAATATGCTTGAAAAACTTTTATTCTTAGTTTAAATTACCTATATAGTTATATAGTCAGAAAACAACATATATAATGCATTTTATCGACTGTCAAGTTGCCATAACTGTTACATTCAATAATACAGGATCTGTATAATTTAGAATCAGCTGAGGGTCATATGAAAGATGTTCCAAGATATTATTTATATATTTATATATCTTTTATATGAATCACTGGATGTTATGTTGAACTATCCCGAATCCCCGATTGCTTTAGACTTAGACAATTGTGTACCAAAGAAAAATGTACCGGTGTGAAAGTTACGAACATCAATAAGTGTTGCCATTATTTCAGTAGTATTGACATATCTCATTTATTGAATGACCCTTAACATAAAATAATACACATGTATCAAAATTGCAAATTCATTGTACAACATTTGAATAACACATTCTCATAATTAAAAATTATTGTACAAAGCATACATTTCACTTTCACCACTCTCTAGATTCTACATTCATATATGTTGATTACAATATATTGTATTACTCAAGATAAATTAATGTACTTCACACACTTATACACCAAGTATTCAGGATATATAAAAAGTTAACATTAATTGATTCAACATAACTTGAACTAGACTCATTGTTAACACAAAAACAAATATTTTTTTAATACACTCACATCTATTTTTATTTATCTTCAATGAAAATCTTCAGTTAAATGTTTAATTCTCTCTCATAGTAATGAGACAGAATTAAACTGTCACGATGCTCTATTGATGATATTCCACATAGCCCCTTATGTATCTGAATATTTGAGGCCAGTATTTAGTGTCAATACTACCCTAAAATTAACTATTTAATATTCAATGACAACATAGTACAGGTGCCCTTGCAACAAGTCCTTGCAATATTGCCTTGTTTTGAATGGGTAAGTTTATAAATAAATTAACCATCAGGCCAATAAATCTATAAATACAACTAAACTTATCAACATTAAATTGAGCTCCACAATATGCCTAGGAATTTGATTATGCATGTTTAACAATGTCTACATTAGATTGAGTTGCAATGCAATTTATGCAATAAATATTCCTGATTAATTCCATATTACTACAGTAAAACAATTGCCTAGACTGGTTTCCTTCACAAAATCGAACATGGAATGTAGTGTTCATATTTGTTGGATATTAAAATGCTGACTGGATATTTCATACTGGGCCACACCAACATGGACACTGTAGGTATAGAGGTCATTTGACTTGTGTCAATGTTTGAATAACCCAAAATTATATTAAAACAACAAAACAAACTTGTTTCAATTATCTAAACATGATACAACTACATGTTACAAAGGATATCTTTGTTGGTAATATATAGTCATAGTATATGCAGTCCATCTGATTGCAAGAAGTCAGTTGTATAATTATTCAAAATTAATAAACCAAATGAAGTTACAGAAAAGAATATGTCAAAACATTAATTTTATCTGAACTCAATTTATAAATGGAATATCCGTGCTAGATTATAGTCCTTTAAGTTCACAAGGCCCGTGTGACCGTTTATCATACAATAATACTCAGAACCAACAATATAAGTAAGTACAATGATTCCCACAACTGTTCCTATTGGTGTCGATTTTGGTAGTAGAATTCCAGTTGCCACAAGCAGACCAACATATGTCATGTACCTTCAAAGATAACAATATAAATTGTTAGTATTTATGCAAATATATGCAATAAAATGTTTAAACATTAGTTTAATGGAAGCACAAAAGTTTTATCACAAATGATCATAAATTGTATTTAATAATATTTGGTTGACTTTAAGTTGACTTTTGTGTGACATGTCTTTTGCACCTCTTGACCTATCTAGACAGGTATTTTAAATTCATATATCCTATTAGTAAAATGTCTGGTGATCTTAGATGATTGTTTGAAAAAATAATAGTATAAAATGACCAAGTAATAATTATTTCCAATCATCAGCCTGCCCACAGCTGAAGCATGGTTTGTCACCCAACCTAAGCTGCTACCTGTCTCCAACTAGAGCATGGCATGCATTTTATAATTGCTGCACTTGTAGCCTGAGACAATGTTGTCCCTTGTGCTCATAAAATGAACTACTGTCTACAACAGTCAATTTTGAAGTTATAAACCACTGACATAATATGAACCCAATTCCTATCTGTAGTTATTTATTTGAAACATTCTCAAGTGATAAGTCTATATCTTTTGAAACATTTTCAAGTTACTGCAGAGATTGCAATTCTAATTAAACAATGATAATGGATTTAAAGGAAAATAAATTATAATTATGTAATGCCCACCACCAAAAATGAAATGCTATATTACCTATTACACAAAGATCACACTCAAAGCTCCTCTTTTCTGTAAGAAATAAAAAAAAATTAAAACCAAAACCAGACAAAAATAATAATGATAATTACATAGTTTGCAAACTTGTTACTCACCTAGTACTGGTTAATTGTTCAAACTCATCATTCCCATCCCTGTCTGATACACACAATTCTCCCCTTTTGGAGTAGCCCACAGAACATCGTCTGCATGTATCCGGTCCATCGCTATAGCAACCATCACAAGATTTGTCACATTCCATACAAGCATATGAGCCAGCAGAGTTTAGGCAAAACTGATTTAGCTTGCATGTGTCCTCATCATCACACTCATTCACATCAACACAGCCATCCTCCACATCAAATATGAATCCAGGCTTACAGGCAACACAGTCTTTTTGTGAACCCTGTCTACAGCCACCCATGCAGGACCGGTGGCACGGTGAACACAACATTTTGGTGTCATCTTTGTATGAAAGGTAATAACCTATGTCACAGTTTTCACAATCATCTCCAATGTAACCCTTATCACACAGGCAAGATCCATTGCCCTTTCTGGTTCCATCACCCCTACATTTACCATTGCCATTACACATGTTACTATGATCACCAGAGCATGGTGTACAATCCTTGCCATAGTGAAGTTTGGGGCAACACACTTTCATGTTGTCTATGCAGATGTAAGTGAATAAATCCTCGGGTGCGTCCGGATCTTGGGCCCACCATGCTTCAATAAACTCCTCTGCCTTTTCAGCAAAATGATGACACTGCACAGAGTATTTACTTTTCTCTGTACATATACCCTCTTGTATATCAATAAGACGAACTTCACTGCGCTTGTAGGACTTTTTCAGTTTCTCTTCTTCCCATGCCGTATCACCACCTTCGAACTTTCCTCGGGACGTGCGCTCTAGTCCATTTTTGAATGAATCAATGAATATTTTACACGCTTGACAGTCGCCGAGGGTTTTCGATTGGGTCAAAATACTAGGATTGATGCCCGATGGTTGCACAGTACACGAGACCGAAGACAATGTGGCAAATATAAGACATCTCACAACAAACGTTACTTCACATTTCATGTTGAGACCCTGCAAATCGAAGAACAAACCAAAATATAATCAATACATCTATACTTTCACTTATATTTCATTCTGTTCAAGAACATAAATAGTAAATTAAAACCCACCGAATCACGCGAACTGTATTATTAATACACCTTTTTATGACTAGAAGTTAACTTATATCACAGTCGCTTTATAATATATGTAAATTATGCAAAAACAAGTAGTCCTTGTCGGCTTGCTATTATTAAAATAAGATAATACTGACGTGTTTTACTCCTACTTGTTAGATACTCGGTAAAACATTCTGACGTAGCGCTTCGCACTCAGCTGCAATTTTGACAGATCGCCATGCCGCCTGTCCGCCGCTTCATGCTACGTTCCGTTCAACGGACGCTGGCTCACTTATTTGCTAGTAGTTCTATGTTCATTTGCTATTAACGTTTTTTAGTAAAACAAGATATAAAATACAAACATTAAAGAACATTAAATGAAGAATATTTGTAATATATCTAGTGAGAATTATTAAATATAAAATATTTTGAGCCGTTTTTTGCATAATTTGTTCATTAGATACGGAATATAATCATTTGTAATGTTATAATATTGAGCGTCTTCATACATTTTCTCTATATTAAAACTGTGCAACATCACATTACTGCGATTGAAAAATTACGAATAAAATATAGAAAATGTAATACGAATTTAAGAGCCTTTGTTTTAGAATAAGAATAATTGCCTCGAAAATAAACTCTTTATAATAAAATGTGCGTTCTAAAGTTGTATGTCACTTGCTGGGACAGTGAATAGACAATCGTGTGGAAAACTTCGTAGGTATCTTAAAATTCTCTTTAAATTCTCCCTATGAGCATTAAGTTATCTGAATTTATAATTTCATAGTCCTCCCATTCTACCATAAACGTATGAATCGTTTGTGGTTGGTACGACAATAATCTATTGTAATATTCAGCGCAGATACTCTATCATTGTCAGTGGTGCTTGAATGGTACCGTGCTTGAGCCTATGCGACGTAATGAGGTTCTTGTTTAAGGTCATGATTATGAAAATCGAACGCGAACAAGAGTGATGATAGCCCTTTCATACTGTATTATTATTCATTATTATTCGCACAATGAACCGATATTGATCTCGAAATACGATTCGCGGCCACCACTATCGATCATTATCGCAGACACGCCCTTCGAACTTTTTTACAGGAAATATTCAGTTTTTATAATACGCAGCATTTATTTATTTTTTTAGCCAACCCACGGATTCTTATTTATATCTGATCGCCGAAAACACGCCTTCAAAAATGATTGAATAAATTAATGACGTTTTCGTAAGGCTAAAACACCTGCCTTCGAGTCAAACGACAGCTTTAAATAAGCGAAAGGTTATCAGAGACGAATCGTAATTTTTCGTTTTCAATATCCCTATTATAAAGCGAGCGAAATATTGTTTTAGTGTAACATGTGAAACGTTTAAAACAGTACACATAAGTTAAAATTGTATTTTTTTATTATAATAACATAACTTCACGCCTGTAATCCCTAAGAGGTAGGCAGAGGAATGCAGAACACTTCTACGTTTCAGCAGTAACGTTTACGTCAGACTATGGAATAGGTGGTGAACCTATAGCCATGCATCGGGAACATTTCCAGACTCCGGACCACTATAAAAAAATATTAATTAGAAAATTTTGTAGTGTTCGGACTTGGGAATCGAACCCGGGACCTCCCGATTGGCAGTCGCACTTGCAACCAACACGACCAACGAGAATCATTTTTGTTATAAAAATTGGAAAAATTTGGGATTTGTACCCAGGACCTGCTGCATGGTAGTCGCGCTTGCAACCAACACCATCAAGGAGGCAATCAAGTATCATCATATATGTACATATGTTTAAACAGTAAGGCATGTTTGCGGTTTGATATAGCCGCTAAGGTTTTCGTTCAGCAAGTAACTAAGCTTAGGATTATGACATATATATTAATATTAATCACCATTGATAAATGTGTGTATTTTTAGTACTATCAACTTGTTACGAGACAAATGACTGCAAAATGTAAATATCTTAGCGTAATAACATTCGCGGTGGTGCCTTCACACCGTTGCGTAACGCTTCCTACTTTCACCAGTTCCGCTGCTATTATAATTTCTATGCGCACACATCAAATGAATTACGTGGTTAACATAATATACAAATGAAAAGAAAACATAAGAAAACATAAGAAGAAAGAAAACTTTGAGTGCCTCTTTGGTCAGGTTGGCGAGCGCGACTGCTGAGCCACAAGTCCTGGGTTCGATCAGGTGCGTTACTGGTGGATAATCCTACTAGGAGTAATAGCTCGTAAATAGTAATAGTCTGGATTTGTAGCCGGTGTATGTCAATAGACTCACCCCATATTCCATAGCGGGACGTATACCTAACTGGAGACACGCGGGAGTGTATAACACTCATCTGTCTACCTCTGCGGGGATTTCAAAGAGGCGTCATGTTACGTTAAAATGACAGCATTATCAAAGTCGGGAAATATCAATACCATACTGCGGGACCTATGCCATTAAAAAAATCTATTAAAACTGACAAGCTTCAATTCTAAATCTATATGTATGCATAAACATGTTAGCAATATGCAGATATAAAATGAATTGCTCACACAAAAGAACCACTTTCAACCACTGCCAACCGAAATGAAAAGCTTAAAAAAATTAGCATTTGTGCAAGCGTGCAGCGGACAAGAAATGAAACAAAAAGTGTTGACCATTCTACTGCGCCAATAGGGCTGGTGTGGTTGTATGACGGACTATAATATTTATAAAACCATAAATGTGAATGAAAGCTTTCGTAAGAAATTGTACGACCGTTTCCAGCCAGGGTTAACACTACAGGGTTAGGCTATTTTACAATTTTAAATTGAACAAAACATTACGCGTGTAATCCCCGGAGGGGTCGACAAAACTTTTACGTCCCACTGTGGAGTAGGCTCAGTGCCATACACCATGCACAAATTTAACTCCGAGCCACTGCAAGGAATTGCAAATTAGGTAGACCCAATGAGTACCTGAACCGGAGGTCAAACTCAGAACTTCACAACCAATATTCGCACTTGCAACCACTCGCACAACGAGGCGTTTATCTAAAACTATGTACACGTGTACTTAAATAAATAAAATCCTGTAACGTCTAAGCGTCCATAACTGTGGTAGCCCTACTGATAGGTAATACTGAACGCACCTCAGAGCAATCGATGCAAACCATGCAGTTTATACGCTCCATTTAAAATGCGGTGTTATAACACAAAAAGAAAACAAAAGGTAAGGGGCATATCGAAGCACTTAAGAAGGTTTTGTAGGCTGAATCTGATATCATAATATGCCATCTCCCTACAGCATTCTTATAAATCGAATAAGATACTTGATTTGTTTTGCTCGTAAAAAATACGAAGACTTATTAGGCGATATCTTTTAATCTCCATCTGATCGATATTATTTATTACAGGTACTCTGTATTTATTGAATTGTATATATTGTTAAATATCACAAATTGTATCTAATCATTGAATCTATATGAGTTATAAAAACCGAAAGGGTCTATTCCGTTTTGGCAAAACAAAAATTATAACCTCCCTCGCATGTCTATGATCGAAATTGATGGAATGTTGTTCTAATAGAACTGTTTTACTCGTTGCAGAACTATGTTGTACTCCAATGTGAATGAAATAACGCAATAAAACAATGAAATAGCGCAATAAAATCCAACACGATCCAGCTCTTAAACGGGATGATAAAAATAATTTTAACAGCTTAGTAAGTCTGAATTATATGACTCGTGTTTGTTCGATTGATGGTGGGTTATTAAAAAATAAAGTGTAGAAGCGCAGGAACAGCGCAAGCACACGGCGTCAGTGTTGGATGTGACTTGTTTTTCCATTTGCTGTGTATGTCGTTATTGTGTGTCTTATGCGCACAACACAGTAATTAAACACTTTATTTTAATAAACGCTCCACTTAGACAAACGCAACCTTTTTATCTACTGGCGCCTGCGTTGACATATTCGTGCCTTTCTATTACCTGACACTGTTTAATGTAAAAAATATGAAATCATTACTAAATACGCTTACAAATTTTATTAAATAGACCTTTTGAAGCGAATAAAAGATTTATAGGCAATTTAACAATAAATAATTATGCAAAACGCTTTTTGTTCAAAGGAACGTAAACGCGGTTAAAGAATTATACAATTATTTTTATGTAGATGTTTTGTTTTCAATCATTCAGAGGTCTGAAACAATATTAAGACTTCTAATGATTTATAGGAACATTTTTCACATAATTTTCCGTATGTTAGGCCATGAAAACTTCTTTCGCGTCAAATAGTAATATTGTTATGAAAATTATGATAGAAAATACTGCAAATATACAGACCTATGTATGTGTAACATGACCTATGCAGACCTGTTTGTCAGAGTTCAAACTATCTCTATACTAAATTTTATCACATCCGTTTAACAGTTTAACCGTGAAAGCGTACCAGAGACAAAGTTACTTCAATATTTATGGATTATCTACGAATGTGTCAAAGATGCAGATTATAAAATATATTCTTGTCTTAAAAATCCTTATTCGAAAAACAAATTTAAATTCTATCAAGGCGTTGTCTTTGTAATGCATACACTTTTTGTCAACGAGTCCGGTAACTAAAAAAAATAGGTTCTAAGTAAATAAAAAGTTTTTCAAGTCTTAGTTCATAAATTGATCTTGGAACTATTACAAATGCTATTGACATTAAGTCCATCCTTTGTAACCACATTTTAGGTCCGCAATAATGATTAAATAAATAAGTCAAAATATTTTAGACTAGCACAATAAATATGATATATTTACGTGTCTTGTCTAGTTGTAGTTTAGTGCGACTACAGATAAAAAAACTAAAGAACTGTCATTAAGATTAATAATGTACTAAGCTTGTATTAGAAAATTATAATTTTTTAGATTTGTTTTCATTTTCACAAGTTTGTTATTATCATATTACATCATACTGTGATATACATACACATCACTCATATATACATAGAGTCATCCATCTTATTGTTGCAATCTTCAATCGTTTATGTGCTTGCGATTGGACAAGTCCGCAGCACCAAGACTAAAACGGACTAAGCCTACGCTACCACAGATTATATTATCGCTCTTCGAATCTGACGGCTGGAAGAGGCCAGAGGGGCTGAATAAAAGAATATGCTACGTCATTTCGTTTACAATCAGTTATCAGACCCGGTGAGGTAATTATGAACTGAGCTCGGATAAAAGAAATGCCAGCCGAGTTTTCATAGGTCTCCGCCGATGATTTGTTCTATTATTAAATTGCGTTCTTAATGCGTGTATGGGTTAAGTGTTATTTTAATGAAATTATTAGATATACATAATATATTCGACAGATCCCCTGGTTGTTTTTTTCGCCATACTCCATGATTGCTTGATCCATACTCTAGAATGAGGAGAACGCTCTGATGTCTGGTGCCTCGTATCTACCTATTGTTATTTATGTCTTGGTACATTACCTGCATTGTTGTTTCTTTACAATAAAATAAATTAATTTAAAAAAATATTTTTTTATTGAACCTATCATCATTTTGCTATGAAACATACTATTCTAATTTTTGTTTCATTAATCCAATCATCATCATCATCAAGCCTCTGTTATTTCTCGGTTGGGCTCGTAATATGGTTGATCACATATCCTTTCTCTCTTAATGAATTAAGCCATACTTTGCCAAACTGGATCTATAGATCGGTTGTAATTATTTTTCCGAGCCTTTTTATCGTTCTCCTATTGGATCACGGGTTTCCTCTCAGAGTGACAGGGTTAAAGCCAAAGTCTACCACTCTGGCCAAGTGTGGGTCAACACACGACTTAGAGAACTTTTTTTATGAATTCTGAGGTGTGCAGCTTTCCTTACAATGATTTCATTCACCGTCATAGCAAGTCATACCCTGGTAGAAAAATTTCGGACTAAACACTTCTTCTGAAATACAAAGTTTTATAAGTCTTATTTTCTCTAAGAAAGTCTGAAAAAGTTCCGAAATTTTTCCACCAGGGTATTTAAAGACACATTTGTAAAAAAGAGGCGCGCGTAGATTGGAACCCGGGCCTCCGGAGTGAGAGGCTGAATTTTAAACCACTAACTGAGCTTTCAC
>DWEJ01000325.1:0-17826 GCA_018245835.1 Mysoria sejanus stolli | reverse complement strand
TAATGAATAAAAGAATTTGAATTTGAACTTTGTTAAATTATTTTACCACAGATATATAGGAGGTCATGCGGAGAACAGAGCATGTGTAACAGAAGCGCTGTCGGCATCCCTCGCATGCTTGGAGGAGCTGGGCCGGACTGACATACCACTGCATGTCATCCTGCTGTGTTGCTCGCCGCCATACTCTGCATATGCTGGAGGATTAGTACCTCCTGGTAATCTTTACAATGTATAAGACTTGTGATCCTGACTATTGTAAAATTTTCAGAAATCTTTCTATGATTCAAAGACCTCTTTTTGCAGTAGCTCCTTCCTGGTTGAAATTTGATTATTTGTCAACCACTTTGTGAAAAATCTGACCGAAGCGCTGGATATTAGGCCCCGAATCTCTGGTATTCTGTATGTAGTTATAAAAATCCATTAGATGAAGTAAACACTGAGTGAATAATAACACATTTCCGAAGATCTATCAGAGATTTTTGTAATTTCTTTCGCCTGGCACATGGGTGGGTACTGCGTAGCCTATCTACTGCTATGCCTGGACGTGGTACAGGAGTAGCAGCGAGTCCAGAGGCCGCGGCGCGGGCCATCGGCGAGCGCGGCGCGCACCTGTCCGTGGCTGCGGCGCGCCGCGTGCCCGCGCTGCTGGCGCTGTACGAGCACGCGGGGGGCGAGCTGCTGGCGGCCCAGCAGCGGAACTACGCGAAGGTAATGCTGGCTATGAGTATTTATGTGCAGGAGGTTTTGGCTCACGTGGCAGCACCTGTTGATTTGACTGCAACTGTTATGAGGTAGAATTGATTGTGTTTCTGAATTCCAATCATCGATCCTTTGCAATTTTGAAAACATCTCTTGCTATTTTTCACTCTGAGAAGTGTATTGAAAATAGTAATAATATGTATGTATATTGTATGGAACATGCATACAACATGTTGGTGGGCTAAAATAAATTAAATAATTCAATTCTCGTCATGACTTATTCTAAGTTGTCATCGATGTGCTGCAGGACCCGCGGCACTTGGTGCTTCTCCGCGGCTACAGTTTGAAGGAGCGCCCGCCCAGCCCGGCGCCGCCGCCCGTGCTCGACATACAGCAGCCCGATGTGTATGGGTGAGTATAGCACACATTATTATAGCTATTATTTCATCATACTTAAGTATTTAATAACTAAAACCAGGAAACAAAAGGCGCCGGATGTTCAGATTAGAGATGTAACGAATATTCGCATTCGCGAATATTCGCATATTTTTACATATTCGCATTCGCAAAATTTTTGCGAATGTTTTTCTAGTATAAAAAATTAATAATATTAATAAGAAGAAAGAAATTAATAAAATTAAAATCTATTTATTTCTTATGTTTTATAATACAACAAAAAGGTACAACCTAGTGATCACATTATGAATTTTCTCTTTATCATTTGGTATAATTTATTTATTTACTTAACTTTGAGCAATGAAAACAAACAAAAACAAATTTTTCTATCAAATTTTCTATCAAAAACTGAATATTCGCTTTCGCATTCACAAATGTCAATAGCAAATATTCGCATTCGCGAATGTTCAAAAAGTGACATTCGTTACATCTCTAGTTTAGATATAAAAATAGTGTAATGATAATACAATATTTTGCAGTTTTAATACTTTAAGCAATTAATATTGACAAAATTGTGTTAAATTGTGTTAAAAATTTACTTAAGAAAATTAGTCTTAATGTTGATCACAATGAACGATTGAGAATAGAGGAGGCAATGTTTAAACACACACAACATACAAATGTATATATTTTTATCTGTACCGGCAGGCAGGGCCGCGGCGCCGCGCCGCAGCCGCGCGTGCCGGCCGCGCCGTTCGCGCGCGCCAGCCGCGCCAACTGGCTCGTGCCGCCGCGCCAGGCGCTGTACCCCGGCAACTCGGCGCTGCTGACGCAGCTGTCGCAGCCCTCCTACCCGCCGCCGCCCGCGCAGGTACATCCTCTCGACTGTGCTCTGATGTGGCCAGTGGCACAATATTCTGTCGTAAACCACTGGCAGCCCAGCCCCTGGTTGGCAACACTATCATCTCACGGTTTCGACGGATAAATCAGGTATATTTTATGTTATCGTTATCTACAGAATATGCAGCGTATGCAAATCATGCAGCCGGGTCCGTCGGGGCAGGGCGTGAGCGCGGTGGGCGCTGCGGGCTCCGTCGTCACCCCGGGGTCGGTGGGTGCCGTGGGTGCCGTGAGCAACGTCGGCGCCGTTGGTCCTGTGGGTGAGTTGATAAGAAACACGTTATCATGTAGGTGTCGCTACTGTTCTCTTGTAAAGTTCAATTGGCTGTATTACATCAAAATAATACTTGCTTAATGTTTGATGTGTACAGTAAAGATGTAAGTCTTCTCCTCCTGTATAATATAAATTATTTTCTAAGTTAGCAAGCTTGGATCATCTCTTTCCACATAGTTATTTCAGTAGCGGTTGTCTTTTACTTGCTAAGTACCTCTAAAATTAGAATTGTGCGGCGATGCAGCTATATTACTCGACATCAGGTATAAAACTCTATTGCTGCTTTGACAATAGATAAAAAAAATATTTATGATTTACATTTATCTGTACTTGTATCTGGTGTATGGCAATAGGCTCACCCCCAATTCTTAGATGGGATATACAGAATAATAGCTGACCAGTTTCCTCCTTTTGGGATAGTGCAGCAATAAAGTTACTAATAACGTTTTAATTTTCCCTGATGCAGGCACCGTGGGCACGTCGGCTGCCATGCAGCGCACGTACATCTGGAGCGGCGTGCTGGAGTGGATGGAGAAGGGCAAAGCGCCCGGTGACCAACAGAAGATCACCAAACATCTGCCGTGCCAGGTCCGTCCGGTGCCTTTGTTTACTGTTATTGGTCCTTTTAAACTCAATGAAGCTCTGATGAATGATCAAAATTTAAACAGGACAACATCGAGCTGGTCTTTAGCTGTCATCAAAGTTATATCATTAATTAATTCCATTGTTTTCTCATGGCTTGTACCATAGGGCTTGTTTTGATAGGGTTTTGTGTCCTTAAGTTTAAAGATTTTCAATGCATGAAAATGCATTTGCTGCAACCATACTACATTTATTTGACAATGTATCATAATTTTTTTTAACTCTTTCATAACTCTACTGACAGACACAGTTCTTTTCTCAGACTTGGAGGATTAAGTCCATCCTTGGTCATTTTGACCAAGTTAGAGTTGACATATTTAATGTATTCCGCTGTAAATATTGTATGTCTAGGTGTCAGCGAACTCCAAGGACATTGAGCCAGAACTGAAGGTGGAGGCGTGGCCCAGTAAACTGCTGATGCAGCTGATGCCAAAGCAGCTGATCAGCAGCATCGGGGGACAGTACCTTAAGGACAGCAAGTCAGTGGTGTTCCACCTGCAGCCCAACGAGGCGCTGGAGGCCCTCACCAAGGTCATGGTGAATGGTTATGTGAGTACTATCAATGTGTGTTAAATTGTAAGGTTGGGTGTATAGGAGCGTAATGAAACGATGAGATCTGAGATTACACTGACTGTATTGAATAATAGAACCTTATTGTATAGCTTACAACTACTACATCACAAAATATAAAGTAATAAATGTATAAAAATATGAACTTAGCTTGTTTTAATTTAATATTTGCTACATATTTAACTAAAGCAAAGAGTAAAAAAGGTTGAATCCAGCTATGAACAGTACATCTTATAAATATTGTGAATATACACAGTGTTGTTAGTTCTGAACTGATTGTATGTGAGAATATCTTGTGTTTCAAATTGTCCACATTTCCAATTCTGAACTCATGCTGAATTGGTTGCAATGGTTGTCTGTGGCTTTTTCAAGTGGTTTTCATAGAGATCTATTTGTAAAATTAAATACCGATACTTATGTCATAATTAATGTAAGATAATTATGTCATAATTCATGCAAGATATTTATGTTATAATTCGGCTCAGTTTGTCATCTAAATATACATGTACACCGTGGCGGAGTATGCTTTAGCTTTTTGCAGATGTGGGACAGATTGATGCCCAGCTGTGGGTCATGAAAGTTATTGCATGTGATTATTTTAGTGGAGTTAATTACCAGGCCGGCTGCGTCCACTTCACGCCGGTGTCGTCCACGCAGTGCGAGATCAAGGTCCTGATTCTGCTCTACACCCCAGACAAGAAGGCCTACCTCGGGTTCATACCCAACAACCAGCCCACCTTCGTCGACAGACTGCGCACGGTGTGTGGAGATTATACATTTAATACAGTTAACATATACACGTAACATCACGCCTGGAAGCGCCGGAGGGGCCAGCAGAGGACTGTAGGACGCTCACATTCTACCAGTTATGTTAACGTCCCACGATGGTGTGTCTATTGCCATAGTGAAAAAGTTATTGGGTACAAATTAAACAGTAGTAGCTTGAAATGCAACCAAATTGTGCCGAGGCTGTATTCAAAGTGGGCTTTGATTTGATTTGACTTAAGTTGGTATATTTTTGTCATTTATGTAATATATAGGTCAAAGTTAGAGGCGTATGCGGTTAATCTGGGAATTTGCATCGTGAGGTATATGGGCGAAAACACCTCGTGGGATGTCTGTGCCCAGCTGTGGACTTGGCTAATGATGATGCGGGCATGATTATTAGTATTATACTCGCTTGCAGGTGATCCAGCAACAGAAGATGACCCAAACGAAGCAGATGCCGGCCGCCGTGAGCGCGCCGGCCGGGCTGCCGCCCAACATGCCCGCCAGCGCCGGTGAGCACGACAGACAGATATTTATTTTAATGTACCTGTTGAAAATAAAGTGTTTTATATTGAACGTTGTGTTTGAGAAATGATAATGTACTATACGAGGTGTTTTTGATCAATTACAGCCGGTTAGTGGTTTTTCTGAATTAATGATACACATAGCGGTCTAAATATATTTTAGAACTTTGTGACCAGATTTAGAATTTGAAATCGAAGACACCCACTAGAAGTCTGTAGTGTGTTTATACTGTAAGGTGAACATGAGTCGTATGTAACTCGTAATGTGTCGTGTGCGCAGGCGCGGGCGCGCTGGGCGGCGGGCTGGCGGGCGCGCTGGGCGGCGGGCTGCGCCTGGCGCCGCCCGCGCCTCCGCCGCACGCGCAGGTACGGCCGCGCCACCGTCTGTCCGCCGGACGCCACCGGGACACTACGTCACTTCAGAGTCAAGTTCCTACATCGGCTGATCGCCCCATACATTCAGATTTTTGTTCTGCTTGCTATATTTTAATCGACAATAAAATGGTGTCTAATATACCTTGTGCGTAGTTAGCGATCCAGTTCTAGATATAGGCTTCTAGGTACTATAATGTAATGGTTTGTAACATCATTGTCATGATAAAGTTGAGGAATGATGATGTAAGTGAGGTACGAAGTGAGCAGAAATATGACCTTGTACAGTTTAATATTATTTTTTGTACTTTACTATTACTTTACTTTTCTAAGTTAAAAAATTAATTTCAATCAATCCTAGCTTTCAAATTCGGATACAACCAATATTACTATACTGTACTGCAATAATCCTTGATCGTTGAGGGATGTTAATAAGTTTTATATATAGTATGATTTCTGTTCATTCTTCTGACTAATAGTTTTGTTCGGGTATTTCTTTTATTCAGAGCATGATGATGGGAGGAGGTATGGGCGGTCAGGTCCAGCAAGTGTCTCAGGTGGGGCAGGTGCAGCAGGTCGGACAGGTGGGCGGCAAGGGGCCCCGGCAGGTCAACCAGATGGACGGGCTCGAAGCTGCCCGGCAGCAGAACTTGGAGAACATTCAGCACCTGCAGCAGACGCTGGAGGCGGCTCAGCAGCAAGAGGCGCAGTTCAAGTCGCAGATGGACATCATGACGCACCTGCACGCCGCGCAGCAGCAGGAGCAGCACTACAAGCAGCTCGAGGTGACACATCATCATTATTGTCATTCCAATAACAGTAAGGAGAGATTACGGTTACATCCGTTGTTTATTCCACTGTGAGCCATCCGTACTGTGAGCCATCCGTACTGTGAGCCACGTCAGAGCCTCACCACCCCTCTGCGGCAGTGACTGTCACTACTCATAGAAAATAATTCATCTTCTGGTACACTACTGAAATTACAAATAAATGCTGTGTATATATGAATATTTATTAATTAATTTTTTATTATTTAACGGATATTTGTATTATATTTATTAATTTTTGATTATTATTTGACCAAATGATTTTCAAAACCATTAAAAATTATAATAAACCTTCAATAAACATAAATAGCAGCTCTTAATAATAACATTGTATGTACTGAGCGCCGTATCCCCAGGAGCAGCGCAAGCACCAGCTGCAGCAGCAGCTGCAGCAGCTGCGCGGCGCCGGGGCTGCGCACGCGCCGCGCATCATGCGGCCCATCATGCCCACCAACCCCGGCCTGCGCCATCTGCTGCAGCAGGTGCGCCGGGCCGCCGGGCAGACACTTGTGTCTCGAGCACGAGTACCTGTGTTCAGACTCTAAGTCTGCGTGTTAAATAAACCTATATGAGTATACATTAATATGTATAAGTGTTTTATAGTAGATAGGTAATTCATAGAAGCACCAAATGAGCAAACTTGCCACGCGCGGTCGGATCAGGTCGTAATCTGAGGAAAAAAACGAAGAGGGAAAATGCAGAGATTTTGACGTTTTATAGAAGTCCTTAGCGGTAGGTGTGTCTATGACACATTCTGTATGGATTTCAGTATTTGGTTTGGCCGTTTTAAGCCAGTCCGTGCCCAATAGCTACTTGAGTAAGTTGTGTACATTAAAAAGCAGTTATAATAAAATAGTGGGACGTAAAAACGTATGCGGTGAGACGTGGGAGTGTTCTGCATTCCTCTGCCTACCTCTTCGGGGATTACAGGCGTGAAGATAAAAAAAAAATAATAATATTATAATAAAAATATGTCTTGGTCCGAGGCACAATGTCATCATTTCTTAGACGTGATAAATATTGTTTGAACTTTATATATGTTTATCTAAATATAGTAAATAAATGTTTTTATTGTGAAAAAATTTTGAAATTACCACAATGTCAAAACTATAGAATATATTTCACGCTTTCTAGAACATTCAACTTGCATATTTAGATAATTCGTAACGCATATTTGGTGAAACGTCCTACCTACCTCTTCCAGAATTACAGGCATGATATTGTTTTTTTTTATAATTCATCGCGATCCACAAGCAGCGACATGTTTTGTGTATATTTTTGTGGGAAATATTAGATGTATGTTATTGTTATTGTAAATAAAAACTCCTTTTTTTTTGCTTTCATATGAAGATATTAGAATAATTGTATTAAATTACTAGCATTTTTGTAAACTGTAACCGAAATGTGCATCCAAGCAAGCATTAACCCCACCTATGTTAATTTTTCCATCAGCCATTTTCCGTACACATTAATCTGTATATAATTGATCTAATAGCGTTCGCTTAACACACTTGGCCGTTCTATCCTCTTGGTTCGCTGTCGAGACCCGCTTGTTATCCAACGGCACAGCTCCGTTTGGATCGCCTGTTCATTGTTAAATGATAATTTATCAAGTTGTACATTTTGACAGATGGCGCTATAGCGTTAGTTTTGAAGTAATATCCTAATATCTTGAGCATGTGTAGATAACGCAGCTTCATCTGTTCAGCAACAGCAGGCGCCGCGCGGCCCGCGCCCGCACTCGTGACGCGCGCTGCCTCTGGCCGCCTCTGGCCGCCTCTAGCCGCCTCTAGCCGCCTCTCACTGCACCTCATCGCCTCTCACTGCCTCTGTACCGATCAATCCCCGCACGCATAAGTAATGCTTCGCTCACATATTATCTGTACATATTGAACTGATGCAATCTTGTCCTGTGTATTTTAATATTTTGTGGTTGATGGTTGTATATAATGTTAAGTACATGATGTTATATATAATTGACGATTGTCGCATCACGCTTCATAACAGTGAACGCGTATTTAACACTGTGCTACGATGAATCAACTGAATGTTCAGCCGCGTCTATTGTTCCACCGTCACGCCTCGTCCTTTACGACGTGGGCAGAGAGCACCGAGCGCCAGATATCTCACCTTACCTTGCTACCTGCCCACCACCTACTGTTCTCTTTCTCTTTACTATGCTTCTAACATGTTCAGTTATATATGACATCATGATACTGAACTGAATGAGAACTTTATTTCAGCATAAGTAGAGCGATTTTTTTTAATCATATAACAATTATGTTCAAATTTTGTTGTTAATACACAATTATAGTAAAACTAGTATATAATATACGTCGTCATCCGCCTATGTCCACCCCTGTACGTAGTCCATAGTCCCCTAGTTGGGCGTGCGTGCGTGTGTGTGCTTGAGTGAGTGCGTGCGTGAGTTTGTGCGTGATTATGTGCATGTGCGTGTGTGCGTGCGTGTATGCGTGTGTATGCGTGCGTGCGTGCGTGAGTGCGTATGTCAATAATCGTGACGTTTTTTAATTTAAAATTTAATTCTAAATCGGTTACATATTTATTATTATGGTTAAGGAATAACAAAATTTGAACAAATTAAATTTTACTCCTTTTGTTTCAACACTAACATATTTCAGTGCGCATACCTCGTGGGTGACTCGTTGCACGTGTACCCTTAGACATTCTCTTCGTATTCTAAAGTGATGTTTTTGTATTCTAAGATTAATTTTAATACAATTTAAGACGAGTGGATGAAGGTGTATTGTTATGTAAAATTTTCTTACTTACATACTATGTAAAGGTAGCAAGTGTCTGTGTGTATGTACATGTATTGAATATACAGTTTTTTAAATGAACACAGCATCTCAATACCTCCATCGACTCATGTCTTCGAATATAATGGTATAATTTTTCAGTCTTTTTGTTACTGTTGGTTGAATTCGTTTCTGATTTGCAAGTTAAGCATCAGCTATGTAAGAATATTTAGCAAATAATATGAAAAAGAGACGTATTAAGATAATCCATCGCGCTTGAGGTCTCTGTAAGCGTCCTGCTGAAGTTGCCTTCAGTGGACGACATCTCGGAAACAGCCTCCTAAAATGACGTGCGCGTGTGAAGACAGCGACGCATGTAGGAGCACTTCAGGTGCTGTATGTGTGGAGATATTTGGTAGTCAGTGGTTCCTGCTTGTTCAGGGCCCTGACTCGGTGATATAGTAATAATAGTATGGTGTTGTGCAGCAACCGCAGTACCGGCCGGGCGGCGGCGCGGCGCGGCCCGCGGCGCAGGCGCCCTTCGACGACGTCGCCAACTACAACGACTTCCTCTAGGACTGCGCCCTCGGGGGCTGCCAGCTGCGAGCCGGCCGTCTGCGTGGAGCGGGTGCCAGTTATTTCATTATAAGTAATAAAATCATCGTTGAAACTGTAAGTTTATTGTGCAGTGTTGCCAGGTTTTGTTGAAAATTTTGTACCTTTTGAACGCGATGTGCTCGCAAAGTGTGATAGACATATCTTATGCAAATAGACTAATTTATAGATAATCAATTTTTTCCGAAAATTCTTATAATGATCGCATTGTATTTTGTATTTTACAATTTAATTTGATTTTTGTATTATCTGTACAAAGTTAATGTACCTATGTAGTGATAACATGCATTATTAGTTACATCGATGTTTAAAACAAAATGGAGTATGTACTTTAATTTTTCCTTCAATCATAGTTAACTATTTATTATAAGTTACAATAATTTAATAAATGCATTTTAGTTAATGTTCCTTTTAGCTCAAAATTGAATTAATTTAAAACTTTCAGTGGTCTGGAGAATTAAATTAAAAACAAAAGTCTCCTTACAGTGTTGGAATAGAGTTTCGGAATAGTTAATAAAAAATTTGTTAATAGAAAAATATTTTAATGATATATGCTCCTGTATATAATAATTATTGATATGCTCTTATATATAATAATTATTACATCTTCTAGTTTCTTTACATTATTATATAAAGGGAGAAAAATAATTTTTGAAATAGACTTCAAGGATATATTGTAAATTTGCTGTATCCATAATTTTTTATGTAATTTCATTGATTTGCGTCATGTCTTCAGTAATCGAATCAATTCTAATACCAGTTTTGTTTGACTGTAATAATAATTGTATTATTTACGCTTACAGTAAATAATTATTGAGAACCAAATAACTACAACAGAATCGTAGAAATTGTTTAAACAATCAAATATAATTTAAGATTATGAGTTAAAAAATAAAATTAAACTGCCGTTTAATATATGCGTATTTCATTTTGTTTAATATAACCACATTGATGAAAAATATAACGGGCAATATAAATATAATTCACTGATTATTCAATCCAAAAAAAAAATATTTTTTTTGAAACTATGGATGCGTTAAAGTTTTGTCTAAGAACAGCCATATTATTACTACATACTCGGTAAGTTTTTACGTTTCCTGCTGCAACGAATCGAGCTTCATTTGTCAAGTGGAGCGTTATTTTTTCTCATATTATCAAAACGCATGACAAACAAGTAAACCGTCCACCTGACCGTAAGTGGTAGTGATGTAATTCCCATATTTTTGCAATCGCAAGATTTATGCGAATGTTTTGCCCATATAAATACCATATCAATACCATACCAAAAAATAAATGGATTTGGTAGTATTATTATAATGATTGATGTTTTTATTATCATTGCACTGTTGGGAACGGGTGTTTTCTGAGAATGAGAAAGTTCAAGGCTATATTCGGCCACGCTGGCCAAACGTGGATTGCACAACGGTTTAACCAAAGGTAACAAATCAAACACGATTAGTGTCGAAAAATATATTTCATTAAACTTAACATAAGTAAATTGTTTGCGAATTAAGTATACAAGGAATACAAACCAGTACATTTCAGCGCACACACCCACACACAAATACATCATATGAACATTTACACACAAATATCACTTACTTTTTCATTACAATTACAAAAGAAGCTATATTAAATTACATATAAAATATAATATAATATTAAGAAGTATAGAATGTAAAAATCAGATTAAATTCGCATATAAGATGAGTTTAGCAACACTAAGGGTGTTTACACACGCGTCGTTTTTTTTTAATGTTATGAATGAAATTTTAACTTTCTGATGACTTGATTAAGCTTATTAACATGACTACTGTCTAGGCTGATCATAGCAGTCCCGCTGCTACCATCACAATGCAACTGGGTCGACATACTGGCCTAAATAATCACTTGGGAATACATACACGTTAAATTCTAATATACAATTATATCAGTGATTATTTACGAGTAAGTAGTTACAAATAAAATGTGTGTGAAAACAGCCTTAAAACGGCAGCGTTAACATACTGAAATAGCTCATTTGCTATGAGACACATCGCTGGTAGATTGAATGCTAAATATATGTTGCTGATATATTAAAGGCGAGCGCACCCACCGTACGTATTTCGATATTACACTGCATTTACAGATACACAATTTAACAGAATATTTCGTACATATAATGACGTTAGTTTAGAAAAAAACACCACATCACGTCACAGCGCGCTCGGGCGCGCGTCATACGCATCTCGATGGTTAACGTTTAAACGGTCGTAGGATCGGCGAATGTACCGCATATTCTAGTAGCAACTTACGGAATACTATACATATATTAAATTCCAGAAACTGGAATTTATCGGGCCTCGACCGCCAGGGGACGTAGGAGGGCTGGCTTCATGATAATGCTGATGAAGTACGGTTCGCGCGCTCGCGGAATACACATACATTGCAGAAGCTTATCATTATAATATTATTAAAAATCAGAAGATGCTACAAAACTCTAATTTATACGAATCACACGATTTGACTAAATCTATTTAAGCCGTTGAGTTTGAGGACTTTAAAACACACAGAGTAAACTTTATTAATAGAAATATCACTCGCATGTACGTACGGTATAAACATGAAAGCAATTTTTGGAAAATTAAAAATTTAATAGTCACATGTTTTAATACTATTAATTAAATAATTTAAGTTTCGACAACTAATCTAAAATTTGAATAGTTTTTGTCATACCATTTATTTCTTTATTCTTGTGACTTAATTACTAAAAATATTTATTAAATGCTCTTATACATGGCAACACAGATTAAAAATATCACTAAATACGAATTATGACATGTTGAAAAATAGTTACATAACGTCAAATATAATTTAAGCAAATATTAAATGATATTACAAAGCTTTAAAATGGGTATTTCACTTCGAATATAACTAAAATTATATATGAAATGACATTACTGCGGTTTCAATGTACACAGAGGGCTCTTTGCATTTTGTCCGTGCCGTACTTGTCTATGATAGACAATAAAATGTTTTGAATGGAACAACAGATGGTGCTGTAACTATAAACGCATATTATGACACTAGTTATTACTACGCATAATTTGCCAACACAAAATATGTAACTATGATTTGTTAGTAGCTTTAAAATTATTCCTATGAACTTTTCTTTTCATAAGTAATATGATATTCAATATTCGAAGTAAATTCGAAGCAATGTAAAAATGCTCAGACAAATAATTTCTATAGTATATTCATCAATTGCTTACATTTTTGTTATAGAGATAATGACATGCCAACCACTATAGGTATTAAAATTATGAAAGATTTATCAAAATTCTGATTATCTTAACATATTAATTTAAAATCACAATATAATGTTGTTATATTTTTTATTTTATACTCACTCTATTAATTTGACTGATATTTATTAAGTATTTCTAAAAGAAAGGGGATACCTAATAAAATATTATAACTACTCCATAACAGATGGTGTCAGCGAATTTTGAAATGCGATGTTATAAATACTAATGAAACTACGATCCAAACTTGCCTTGACCCTCCCTCTTGTTATGTAATAAAATAAATATTTTATATTATAAAGAAATAAATATCACCATACAGCTTTCATTTGCCAATTGTTATTTTTTAATAGCTGCACTATTATTTTCTATAACATCAAATAAAATTAAAGTTCCTTACGTAATCGTTTCAAGAATTGGCAAAGCACAGGCTTGTTTAATTTCAGTTTAATGAATAACTTTTCGAGGGAAAGTCAATGCAAGCGATGATCATCTAAAGAGCTTAGTTCATTTAGTCTCAACTTGCAGCTTTAGCTTAAATTTATTAAATTCGATTAAACACACACTTCACGCCTAAAGAAATGTCATAGAGAACAATTAGTTTTTTTTTAAATATTCGATAACATAAACACAGATTATCAGCAAGAAATCTATGGTTACTTTCTAACTTTAAAATTAAATGTTTGCAGGCAACATACAAGCTTTGTACTGTATTTTTCTCATTGAATAAATTCTTTACTGTTATTAAATAACTTATATATTTTTCAAATAATACTTTGCTTGGCTGTCAGGGATAATAAATGGTATTGCTGTTAATGTTTGCTAAACATTTGATCCGTGGTTTACTGTATGTTAGTCTTATAAATACCAAATTAAATGTCTTTCTGACTCTTTTCAACTGATACAAACTGCTGAATTTATTTTGATAAAATGCACTATGGAAATAACTTACTTTCTATGAAGGGGCACAAATAGCTTGTCATTTTTAAAAAAACTTCGAGTTCGTAAAATGGATTATGGAAGTTTGAGAATATCTCATTTGTAGGTACTTTGAAAGAAAAAACGTAACTTCACGCCTCTGATCCCCGAAGAAGTAGGCAGAGGAATGCAGAACATTCCCACGTTTCACCAGTTACGTTTATGTCCCACTATGGAATAGGTGATGAGTCTATTATCGAGCACCGTACACATATTCAGACTTCGAACCACTACTAGAAAATCTACATTAGAAAATTCTGTAGTGTTCGACCCGGGAATGAAACCCGGGACCTCCCGATTGGCAGTCGCACCTAGAACTAATACGACCAACGAGGCAGTCAGGTAGAAAAATTTAAGAAAATCGAAAATTAATTATCACCAACTGTTTATGGCTTTGAAATATCCCATACAAATTCGTGCATCTAACTTGGTTCTGGATAATCGGGAATAATATTATTTGATTAATAGTACAAATCCCCAAATCACAAGAACATTTCGTTTTTGAGATAACTGGAACTACGTTCAATTTCATTGACATTTGTATATTGTTTTATCAGAGTATTAGACTTCGAGTCTGGTCCGCTTATATCGGTCGCATCTAGACTGGTCTATCAGCTTATTGTGTTCTTATAACACTATAATCATTGCACTGCATGGCATTGTACATATGATATATTTGTAAAATTTCAGAGTCCAATTAAAAAACCATCTATGCCCACAAAATAATTGTTAAATTGTACCACTTTCAGCGTCGAACCTACATTAACAACTAATTTACACTACTGACTTCGTTTAAATTATTTTCAGTTAAAAAAAAATAACAGCCCGACAGTGATTATGAAAACTTATAGACTGTAATTTAATTAGAATTTTATTTAAGCCTAACAATCCCGAAGAGCGTCATCACTCTAAAACGCATTCGATGACACCTGTCAAATTTAACAAAAAGGCGGGAGGTTCTTTTTTTAAATATCCCAGAGCATCGATATGAAGGAAAAAAGAATTAATTAACACGAATTATGAGTTTAAAAACATCACAATTGTTTTACTTGAAGATAAATTTTATAGCCTGCCCGTGCATATTGTATTAATTGCATTCTATTTATTTCCAAATATTCTAAAGCAGTAGCTGTCACTTGGCGGTCGTATTCACAAACGTACGTGACATTTGACATTACTTAATTTACAGGAATCTACGCTTACATAGAAATAAACGTGCATCCGTCACGTTATTATATATACTCGTAGCGTTGATAGTACTATAACATTTCGAGAATAGATTAAAGAAATATCATGGCACATTTTTTTAAATGTAGTACATTTTTAGGCTTACAAGTCGTGTTTATGAATACGGCCCCAATTTTAAGGATCCAATGACTATTGAATAAATCTAACATTTTATGGGATTCAACTGCCTTACTGTTTCCTTCTCGCTTTCTCTTGATTCTCTTACACTCTTACACACATAGAAACTCGGCACATTCTAGACGAGTATTTAGTTTGAATCTTAGGACTACACTTTACTATTAAGACACCTTAGCGGCGTCACTGTCGCTCTTCTGACTTAGACTATCTTCCGTCTCACTCTTGACGGAGCCGTTGCGGCACTTGCCGTTGGTGAAGGGCTTCGGTTTGCTTTTCTTCGGCAATTCGTATACCCTCTGCACGAGAGCAAGCAGGATGCTGCCGGGGACTCTCTGGTGCTCTTCTACTAACCTCTCTATCGCGGCGGCGACCTGGTGATCGTGACATGATATCATTAGTTAAATTTTATAAGTAACAGATTTTTAAAGTTGGATTTCAATTGTAATTTATTTGAACTTTGCTGCTCGAATAAAAATAAAACTACTGTCGTGTTCATGAACTTGGTCTACATTTATCTCGTTCCATACGTCCCGAAACAGATATGTCTCTGAATGTAATCAGTTAGCTATTGTAATTGAATCCTTGTTACCGCATTCTTGTACATATAAAACCTGCTAACTATTCTAATAGTCATCTAAATTATAAACCATAAAGTATATATGTATGACATATGGCGGGGAGGTGGGGGTGGTGCGGGGTGGTGCGGGGTGGTGCGGGGATAGCGCGCGGGGGAGGGGAGAGCGCGCACCTTCTTCTGCAGCGCCTCGGGCGTGTCGGCGGGCTCGTGCGGTAGCGCGCGCCCGAGGTGCGTGCGCAGCTTGACGGGGAAGCCGCCGTACACGGGCGCGAGCGGCACGCGCGTGGCGGCGTACACGCGCAGGCAGAGCGCGCGCAGCCAGCCCACCGTGCGGAATGCCTCGCGCACGTTCTCCGTGAACATTGGCACGATCGGCTGCCGCACACACACACACACACACACTTAGCACAGGCTTCGGATTAGTTCAGGTTCCAGATCTCCCACAAATTCCGGATTGTATATTTGTCACTTCTATAGATGTTACTGTTACCTACATATCGCTTTTACCATAAGATTGTATTTACTAAAGTACCGTGTAATTTTTGGAGATAAAATCAATCATGAATATTATTATTATATATCTCAATTGCGACAACAGCGCCACCTGTTGAACGGCACTTATAACAAAAAATGAAACGTGGGAGCGTTATACTCCTCTGTGCCTACAGAGAAAAACAGGCGTTGTGTTATCTTATTTTATAGTGTATATTAAAGATTGCATTCTAGATCTATGTTAGAAAAATCAAACAGTGTCCGACCGGGGATATGAATCCAGGACCTATACATCAGAAGTCGCACTTGTAACCAACACGACCAACGCGGCATTCGAGTGTTTCCAATGCATATTCAAAATTTTTATTCTATTCGTAACCGTTACTATGCGCCTAGATTAAGCTTCATAAAATTTATTTAAAGATGTCGCCTCTAATAAAATTCATAGATTTACTCACAACTTTGGCCTCGAGCGCCACCTTAGCGAAGCCCAGTCGGGACTTCCAGTTCAATCTGTAGTAGTGGTCGCCGAACTGGGCCTCGTAGACCCCGCCGGGCGATATCGCCAGAGGGTTACCGGCCTTCAGAACGCCGGCACAAGTCTGCACGGTGCCCGGGATCACGCATAACCCTTCGAGGAGAGTCGACCATCCTGGGGACAATTGTGTGTAATATGATTATTATCACTGGTGTGATAAGCAGGACTCCATTGCGTGATAAGCAGGAAACACTGAGTGCTGAATAACTTGATTCTGACAGAATATTTTAACAAAAAATAACCACGATAAAGAAGGTTAGACCAGAATAATTAAAACGGAATGGTCATTGAAGACCAACATTATGCTTAGATCTATTGGCCACCAGGCTAGTGTTAGCGGTTAGGGAAAATGCGGAAGAGAAGACCGAACCATAATATATGATAGTTCAGTATCAATTTAAAGATAAGCTTCTGGGGGTTGGTCACACCAGGTATTCTTGGACAGACCATTTTTATTAGACAGACAAGTTTTTTTGGACAGACAATTTTTTTGAACAGACCAGCTCGGTGTAATGGAGCTCTCAATTGGAGAGAACCGCTCGCTGATGGAGAACTGTGAGGAGGAGAGTTACCGGGCTGCACTCACCGGGTATGCGGAACATGAAGCGGTCCGCGACCGTGTGTATATGCCGGCGCTTGAACAGCAGCATGCGAGCGATGAAGTAGTACATGTCGATGGGCAACGCGCCGTGGTAGTAGATCAGCAAGAACGGCCCGTCCGGAATGTTCTCCAGGCCCTCGATCTCGTAGCCTGCGGGAATATGGCACATTTACATAAGTAACAGTCGACACAGGTACCCTGCCCGTATGACCAGAGTTGGATTGTGGACAAACTATGGCGTCATTTGAGGGAGCAAATGACGCTCGTTACGAGAGGTTCATGTCCGGCAGTGGACCGACATCGGCTGATGATAATGAAAATCATCGTTTTTTAAAAAAACCTGCACTAACTAATAATTCTCTACTCTCACCTGACCTAACCTGTTTTTCATATACCTAATTGGTTTAAGTTCAAAAAAATTGTAACAATAGACAATGGACAGTATCATTTCAAAAATAACCGGTTCTGTCTGGATCTCACTAGAAATTCAAAATGGCGGGACTGGGAGATACGCGCGGACTGAGCCAGGCGCGTCCTCTGCCGTTATTAGTGTATGTAAATATTTTACAACTGATTTTTCCAGAAAGTTTATCATCTTTTACTTTAATAACAGTATGGACTATTACCTATCGCTCGCGCTGTGTC
>DWEJ01000324.1:0-17839 GCA_018245835.1 Mysoria sejanus stolli | reverse complement strand
ATGGATGTTTGTTACTCATTTAAGTAAAAACACGAAAGTTTGTAAGTATGGATGGATGTTTGTTACTGTTTTACGTACAAACTGATTTCCACGCGGACGTAGCCGCGAGCACAGCTAGTAACCTATATTGTTTTAGAATTGACGTGCTTTTATTTCGTTCACCGCTCTCTTCCAACACTTACGATTTCGAAAACTTCTGACTTCTTCAGCAGTATAAAACTCAAATCCAACCTCAAACCTAAAATCAAATCTGTTCAGTA
Source organism: Mysoria sejanus stolli (assembly GCA_018245835.1). Lineage (NCBI taxonomy): Eukaryota > Metazoa > Arthropoda > Insecta > Lepidoptera > Hesperiidae > Mysarbia > Mysarbia sejanus. Next base: position 17,579 of record DWEJ01000324.1, on the reverse strand, counting down.
TTGAGAAGTAAAAATAGGTGCGTATGTTACAGATTTCGAATTACATAGATAGAAAATTATCTACAATGAATAAACATATTCTAGCTGGAATAACAACAGTTTTAGACATGCAGACCTGTTATTATCAAACACACTGTAACTAATAGTCTTAATAACTGCTTAAACTAACAGAGCAAATATATTGTTAAAGTTATATTCGAGCTCTGACATAGGTGTCCACGAGCGACAGCGGCCACAAGTTTCAAGAAAAACTTGGAGTTGAGCAAATTAAATGTACCTAATAATCACAGAGGCTGGCACTCGGCTATGAGCTATAACTTTAACGGGATATATCCCATGCACAAACTTAGCAGGGATACCATCGTTAGTGCGGTGGAGGACTCTATTAGCAGGCGTCGTAAACTCACTTTATTGCCGATAGCGGGACAGAAAGTTTCTGATTTATACCGCAGCGTGGCAGCACTGTCTTCTTAATGGCTAATGTTATAGGCCTTATCGATGTCGTTGAGTTTATAACGCCGTATTGGACGACCGGTTTATTTAGCGGAATTGACTTCGCCCTTTGAGTAAAATTTTGTAGGTTTTTGAAAAGCCGCCTAAGAATTACTTAACAAACTGTTAAAATATCGTAAAAACTGCAAAGAAGGACATGTTTTTTACACTCTCTGGGCTTTTCTGTTGGTTTTCAAATTACAAATTTATTTTATCTTTATAAAATTTATCTTTTTTATAATTTATCGTTTGACGTTTAAATCACCGGTAAAATTTAAATGTCAAAACAAAAAGTTAGGAGTATAATAGGTACAAAAGTTTCATTTATTTGGTTAATAAAAATTCATCTAATCAGCATGAAGATCTGGTTATTAGTGACCTCGATAATGCATAGAAATCTCTATTCAAATTGGACTTCACTAGGCGCAAGTCCCAAGTCTCCTAAGCCGGCGTACATGTATGAAGAGAGATACATAAAGAAGAACAAACTGTCAGGGTGAATATTCAGGACTCAGTGCTCTCTGCCTACCGCGTGGGCAACCTGGCGTGAAGATATGTACGTATGGACTTCACGAATTCCGAAATCTACTAACGATTTAAAATTATATTTAATCAATACCACAAAAAAAGTGCCTAAGAAATAAAAAACTATTACATACTAGTCAGTTATTCCTAACTTTTATGAAGAAGTTGCGGCGCAGCGGCGCGCTGACACCCTCCCTTACACGACCCCTCGCAAACCTCACCAACTCCTACATCGAACTTACACCGCATTTTCTTTAGTTTATTTCTTTCTAACTAGCTACTTCATAAACCCGGTTTCGTTTAGCAAACTGTTTCATATTATAAGTTCACTCTATGTAGTACATGTGACAGCTTCACGCAGTAAATTGGGATAACTACTAGATTATTAAACATTATTAGAGATTATTACACATTATTTAAGTTCACGTTGCACAAAACGTACGTAATAATTCATTTTTATGTAATGTAACTTCACGCCTGTAATCCCCGAAGAGGTAGGCAGAGGAATGCAGAACATTCCCACGTTTGACCGGTTACGTTTAAGTCCCACTATGGATTGGGTGGTGAGCCTATTGCCATGCATCGGGCACATATCCAGACTCCGAAACACTACTAGAATTTTAATTTAGATTTTCTAGGAAATTGCCTAGAAAATTTCTAAATTAGAAAAACTCATTTGTAGTATTCGACCCGGGAATCGAACCCGGGACTCGATCTGCAGTCGCACTTGCAACCAACACGACCAACGAGCAGTCGTAATTTTTATGTAACTGAACTTAATCATTTACCTTTTGATAGCTTCACTTTTGGACACGGGCCACTTTACACAATGAGAAGGGTTAAGGCCCATGCACCTCTTTGGCCAAGTCCGTGTCGACAAACTTCACAGGCCTTAGTAAACATTGTGGAGAGTTTTTATGTTTCTTTATAATATTTTCCTACTTTTTTAATGTCGAGTGATGTTTAATCGCGATAATAAAGTCAAACCGTATTCTTTCTTTGCTTTGTTTGGTTTGGCTTGGCATTACGTTAAGCGCAACGGCAACTTCAACAGATGTGTGAGGATAACGTTCTACTAAATGTTGTTTATTATGGAACATAATTTCATTACAACGGCCACAAGGTATTTCGTAACTTATTTTATATGAAAGTGGTGTGATTTAGAGGAGACATTATAATAACAATCCGGCCATCGATATAATAATATCATCGCCAAACTCGGACCAGCCCGCGGGAGTACGCGAGGTGTGCGCGCTGTATTAAAACAAATTTTGCTCATCAACTTCAACCACAGCTATGTTCCAGAATTATCCAGTAATTACGGTGTTGATGTAGCCGGGCGCCGGCTAACATCGACAAGTTGGGAGATGTTTTGGACATAAAAAAATATGACTTGCTTCAACTTTTTGAAAATTCGCTACTAACGAGTTAGCTGGTGACTAAAGCTAACAGTAGGTAATTAGAGTATGCTCACGATTTTTATTATTTAGGTATTTCTTTATGAAATATCACTACTATCGCAATAAGCAATTAGGTGAGGTTTCTGACTCTACAATGCAAGGCCACAGGTCACAACTACAAGGAATCCAAAAAAATAATTTAAAGTAGGTACAATGATAATTTCCTCTAGAATCGGATAAGATCAAAGTACTAGCTGTACATATTAGAAGTTTCTTTCATTTATCAACTGCCTTCAGTGAAATGTTAGCCAGTTCTGCGCTGCTACGTCTTAACGTACTCTGGAGAGTAGCGCGCGAAGTTTTCGCGGTGTATTAAAATAAAGCTTGTTCGTCAAACATACAGCCGCAGAGAGTTCGAGAATTATGCGAGCAATTAGATTATTAAGGGTGTTAGGAGTTGGGAACGAAATTTCGTAATATAATAGCCGTCGCTCCGCACCTGGATTAGCCTGAGAGTGTAATTAATTTGCTCGTTCCATTTCTATAAACATTTTTCGTAATGAGTTCCTGTTTTGTTAGCTTTTACGCAGCTTTTGTTCGGTTTCTCATTTCATTCCAGAATGACATTATTACAGTCGTAAGTTTCTGTTTTTATGATTTAAGCGGAGATATTTCAGGATCCTGAGCCTGTTACTTGTATACGAAGAAGAGAGATATAGGATCTGGATATAGGCTTCCCCTTAGGAGTTACGCCCGGAATCCCGACCGTCCCCTCACCATAGCTGTTCGCAGCGTCTGCCTTGCTGGCCACAGGCAGCCATGGCATTTAGCTGTGCCTAGTTACGAGTAGTATTCTAGTTAACAAAAACAACCACTAGTACCTAGGAGTTTAGATTTGTGCCCGGCATGTAGCAATAGGCTCACAGCCTGTACATGATGGGTACTACACTTCTGTGTCTATCTCTGTAGGGATTATAAGAGTAATGTTCATTTTTTTATGTTACTTTGAGAATTTTTATACACAATAAAAACGTGACCTTCAACAGTCATAAATAGATCTTTCGAATAATTATGAAATGTCAGTATCATGTTTACATGGCTATCAAAAACCGCCATTCTGTTGTCTATAGAGAATGTCAAAGTACAGTAAGCCACCACAGACGTTCTGTGTTACCCGGGACGTAATTATCCTTTGGCTTTTGGGCAGTTTTCTAAATTTACCTCTTCACGGGTGCCTTTTCCGTGTTCTATTTTATACAAGTTTAATGCATTCATCTTTGAGTTTTAATACAAACTCTGTGAATAATGTTTCACGCAGACACGCAACCAGTACCTCACTATGCACAGCGGATGAGCGTTTGTCCCTGATGCCAATTTAACCGACAAACTTCGGCTCGACTCACGGGTCCAGTACCCGCTTGACAACGAGTCGCTGGATGTTCCCGTCATATTGTTTTCAATATGCCGCAGCCCCCAGCAGAATCCGTGAAATATTAAACAGGGGCCAAAATATATAATTCGCATATTGTTATTCCGTTTACATAATATCAAAGATGGTAAACGTTGAATCTATGAATGCTGAGCGGCGTTGTGACCAAATATTGTAATCACATTATGTGCCTTATAAATAAATCTGCTTGCCGTTAAACGTGAATGACGTTTACTAAGAGCTTTACACTAATACTATCTCTTAGTACTTTAGTCATGTTTAATTTAAACATTCATTAGATTCAAATGATACCCGATTGTATCGGGAAAATGTCTAGTAATTGCTAATTAACAGGTACCTACTGATTATCGTAGAAGTGAATGCTACGAGACTCATTCATACGAAGCGACACGATTCAGCTACGAGTAACACGAATAAATAAATATATAAATAAATGTAATGTAATGTAATATAAATAAATGTATAACCCATTCTGCGAATTGACAAATTGCAAGTTACAAATTGCTCTCGTTGTCCTCTCAAAATTTGAAGGAAAGACTTTCCATAAAAGTTTAAATAACACCCGCAACTTTGGCAACTGATTTAACGTCAGCAATTTATATCAAGGCATTTTTTTAAATATGTATTCGCCGTTTAACTACTATATCAACGGTGAGCATCGAGCAACCAATTCGAGGGGTTTCTCAAATGCAACGATACGGACGAATAATAAATTATATATTAAACTCGAATAATGTCCACGCGTTAAAAATGAGCGGTATTTGAATGAATTTCCAGTTTTGTTTATGTGTTTCTGATTATGACTGCTTTGTATGAACTCTGGTGTTCAATAAACGATACTCAGCAATGGAACAACAACGCAGGCGAGCGGAAACATGCAGCAATGGCCCACGAGCTGCAATTATGAAATATAATTAAGTTTTATTAAGAGCGGAAATTAAAACTATATTTCATCACACTTGATTGAGAAAACGCTATTCTAAATGAAATATTTATGAGCTTTAAACTGTACGTTTCAATTTAAATGGGCCTTTAATAAAGTTAACTTGGAGTTAAGTTAATAAAGATTTAAGTGAATGTATAATAACTTTTATTTTTTCAAATTACCATCATTCCTGTATTCCCTGAAAGGATAGATAGAGGGGTGCGGTATACTTCTACAATATTCCTGTTAAGTTCTTTATCCCATCATAGAATATAGCGTGAGCCTATAAGATACCTGGCTAAAATCCATATTGCGGGCTACTAATAAAAGTTCTAAATTAAAATTCCGATATTGCACAACTCGAGTGTCGAACGCAGATATTCTGGATTAGCAGTCATGCTGCAACTACACAACCAGTGAGGCACGATTTAGCAAATTAATTGCGTAAAAAAGTTTAATATATTGGGAACGTTCCCGCTAACGAAACACAAGTAATTGTCAATTATGAACGCGAACCAACCCACATGTGTGCATCCTGCAGTGTAACGTCATAGTCGTATCGTACTCATGTCTCACTACACTACTTGAAACGTTTGAGAGCGTGTCAGTGTCTGAAGAAAATATTCCGTTATATTTTGATTATATTACATGCTTTATCTCTTAAACAAGTTCATTTTTTTTCCAGCAAGTCTGTATACTTTTAAAAGTTACCGTGGCCTCCTTACCTTATTAAAACACCGCGCGCAGTAATTTAGTATATCCATTATTATTTCTAAGAACTGGTTGAAAGCACTTCACTTCGATACTTACAAATACTAGTACCTACGCTTCGCAAAGTACCTTTTAGCCCTGGCCGGCTATCAGCGAGCCGTCCGAGGCGGCCGCAAACTGCCGGCCCGATGTTTACCACTTGCGCTTTTGAGCGAGCGTAATTACTGAGGTGAATAAAGGGGATGTTTCCTAGGTAAGGGAAGTTAGCGAAATCAGGACTCACTTCAATTATATTTACATAATAACAATACAGTGAAAAGCGTGTTTATTTTGAATAACATAAACGTAACTACACGCCTGTAATCCCGAAGAGGTAGGTAGAGGAATGCAGAACATTCCCACGTTTACCGGCTACGTTTAAGTCCCACTATGGAATAGGTGGTGAGCCTATTGCCATGAATTGACTAAAATAAAGGAATTGAAATTGAATACACCCAAATTAAATAGGTAAGAATAAAAGAGTATTATAATAATAAGAAACGAGAGTTTCGTGTGTCTCCCTCTTCGAGCAAAATGAAAAATAGTCAATTACGTGAAACGAATTGGCCTTATGAATGCCAACGCACCGCCTTAAATAATAAAATAAAAAGCTTGATGGATGCCAGCTTTCATGGGGTCGGAGCTGGCTACAGGCACTCGTAATACATTGAATGTTAAGATGTCGGATTGAATTAATTACGCTACGTACTATTGCAAATGGTCAATGATTTCATAACGTATAAGTATATTGTCTTATACTCATATGACCTACCTACCTACCTACTCAGCTAGACATGTGTATGACATAAAATAGAGTATAGAAAAACGTATTATAATGCGCCTTGCGTCTGATTTTTTGATAAGTACACGTCCACAGCTTTTAATTATAATGTAAGCTTATCGATATTTCAAGTCTGTAACAAGCATTTAAAATGGCGTCGCTGCACTATACGGCGCTGAGTAAAATAAATCTCGGATACATGTTTGAATTTCTTCTGCCATTTGGCTCAATTATCCTATTCTAAAAAGCTCTCCTCTGCTCCAGAGTTGCAGTTTAAGGCAATAGTACTGGTTAGTAGGTCACACAATTACAGTGACATTCCAATCCCTGGAGTATCTTTCTATGCGACAATTCCCTAGAGCCAGATTGCATTCCGGATTGCATAGTCCAATATGGCGGCGGAATATCCACAGATATTATGCTAATTTTAATCACATCGTTGGCTTGTTGGTTTTTGCGGGCGTTACGCTTCGGACATTGATGGACTTATTGCTTCATTTTATTATTTAATCGTGAAATTGCGTCGAACAAACAAGCGCGGTTAGAGAATGGACGTCCAAATGGCGCGGACGGGTTGCGAACGGATCGCGCGATCCACTGAACAAAAAGCTAATTTAATTTACTAAAAGTATGTACGTGTTTTATAATATTGACCTAAAAATGTTTGAGAATACATTTCGAGTGTAAGCGAGTTATTTTACTTCTTTCGTGTGTTTCCGTTCACGACGCGGACAATTTAAAAAGAATGAACAAAAAGTGCTCGGTTCGTTGATCCACCAACCCAAGTTGATTGCAGTTGATTGATTTCCACCCACAATAAGTACTTGAGCGATGACCACAAGTATGACTTTGTTCTGTGTCTGAGCGTATAATACAAAATATCTGTGTAGAAATATATTGATACATACATCATGTATGTATGTAGTTTATCAGCCGCCTGGTTACCATAACACAAGTTCTCTCAAAGGGTACTTAAGACCGGATCTAAGGTAGTACCGGGCCGGTAGTTCAGGATGGCATGATGTTCAGATATACCAAGATATTTATTATCATTAATATGAATAAACGTGACAACACGCCTGTAATCCCCGAAGAGGTAGGTAGAGGAATACAGTACACTCCTACATTTCACCAGTACGTCCCGGTTATGGAATAAAACACTACCGGTGCAGAGATAACAGTAGTTTATAAAGCTAAACGAGCTAGAGTTCACGCGGGGGCCGTATCACGCAAGTTTGCGATGCGGTCGGAGCCGCGCGGCGCGTGTAGCGTTTGTTACAGTCGATTTGCGTCGCTCTCGCAGAATGACTGCAGCGAAGAGGACCAACAAATCGATTTCCACTGTGCATTTTTTTGCTGCATCTCTGATCGGAGCATGTATTTTTGGGAGTATTATATAGACTATTTGGGACTACAATGCTGGTAATATCCATAGCCTGCCTCATTGGTCGTGTTGGTTGCGAGTGCGACTGCCGAAAGGGACGTCACGGGTTCGATTCCCGGGTTGCATCACTATAAAATTTTTCAAATTTAGATTTTCTAGTACTGGTCCGGAGTCTGAATATGTGCCCGATGTATGGCAATAGACTCCCCACCTATTCCATAATGGGACGTAAACGTAACAGATGAAACGTGGGAGTGTTCTGAATTCCTCTGTCTACCTCTTCGGGGATTACTGGCGTGAAGTTACTTATCATAGTGGTCTATGTGCACTCGATTATGTGAATATTGCCGTTTTGTATTCTATAGAGATCAAACACTTTGACGTCCTTTTTCTGGATCAGGGTAGAGACCGCGGGAGGGCCGTCGGCTGGTCGACATTCCGAACTGCACCAGGCAATACCATGCTACTGCTTCCTTCTGGTTTCCACTATTTACCTCAAGTTTGAATAACAAGCAATACCTAGCAACAATCAGTACTTAATATATTTTATAAAAATATAAATTACATCATTCACTATTATCAGCTTATTGTAGTCTACTGCTAGACGCAGACCTTCCCTGAAGGGTTGTGCCCAACACCCCCACAGAGCACAGCTTCTCGCACCGTGTACGCTGCTGCCCAAAGGTGCCCGGTGCATGCTTTGTACCTTAGCAGACGCCCGTCCGCCGCAGGCGTCTCCGCCGCGTCCTCGCCGCAGTCGGCGGGAGCTAATGAGGAAGGACCTCATATAGGTCCGAAACTAGTCGGGCGATCCCGAAAAAACATACGTGAGTTTAGCCGTCTTAATAATCAATCATGTGTAACACTCACGAAACTTTTAACAATAAAGAAGTTAAATTGAAAAATATAAAATAGTTATTTCAGACGACTGTCTACTAAAAAAGAAATATATTAGACACACTACTGACATCTGCCGGTTCATTATATACGTAAATTCACACGCTGTAGAAAACTGGGAAAAAAGGCAGCATATTGTAGCTAAATTTATTAAAAAAAAAATACCCAATTTGTTTCATTATAAGACACAATGAACCCATTTAGTTGACGTTAAAGTTATATTGATATACATATTATTGTAGATTTTGTTATTAATGTTACAGTTTAAGGGATGTCAAACTCCATCTTAGAAGTCAAAGCAAACTTCTGCGGTGCACCATGCTATAATACCGGCGCGGCCTGCCTAAGCACGGCTACGTACCCCGGCCGCCGACGGGCACCAGCAAAGGCGACGCTGCGAACAGCTGTATCTACTGTGCGAATTGAAACTCGTTCTCCTTTGATTAAGGAATGTCGCTATCCAGCAGCAGGTTGAGACAGAATAATGCGAAGATTATGTGTTCATTGCCTACATACACACCAAATGTGCGGAAGGCTGAGAGAAAAATACAAGAGGAAAATCTCTGTGGTCAAATGAACTACAATAGTTCTATCACTCAGAATTTCTGGGAGTACTTTGATCTAAGCATATTAATACTCTTACATATGTCCTCAATACCAAATACTTGCTTAATACAACTAAGAAATTAAATTGACTGATGTGTTTTTTGTTACCCATTTACAACTATATAGGAAATGTTACCAGTCTAAATCTATTTTAATGCAGCTATAAACTATTATAGTTTTTAATATGTAAATTAAAACTACAACATGATGACTACTATGGATTGAAACAATATTTTTTCATGGTCCATGGGAGCATTGGATAGTGAACCTGACCAGTGAGTCAGGGGTTGTGAGTTGGCTTCCCACCCAGGAGCAATGTTTGTGTAATACACATTAAAATCACACAAATAATATGTATTTCAAGTTTGTTTTTAAAGTGATAAATAATAGTATAAATAATGTATGTATGTGTATGTAAATGTATGTATGAGTCTGTATGTACGTGTGTATTATATGTATATATGTATATATGTTTGTATGTATATAGGTATGTATACGTATATGTAATTATATATTTATTCATATACAAATATATAATTATACATGTTTTATATGAACCAGCAACATTTTTTTTAATGAAATAGATTTGATGCCAACCCCAACTTTTCATCATCACCTGGGTTGATTGGTAGAGAATGCCAAATGACATTAAGTCCACCCTTTGTTACCAACAATAAAGAATAAATAAATAAATAAATAGTATGCTTTTAGATATTTACGTCTAATAGTGAAGTGAACCCAAGATATTGGTTATTACATTGTTTAAATAACCGATATTTTTTTATAATTGTCAATCACACACTTGGCTAGATTAGAAACCCATGAGTCGAAGCCATACATGATAGCTCACCAGATATCATGCAACGAGACCCAAGTTATACATCAACATAAATATTAAAATTAAAGAGAATGGCAATCTTCATAATGTATACACAGGTTACTCTCCTGAAGAAATTTCAGCATAAATAGTGTATAAGTCACTGCTGTCATTGCTACTATGCAAAGTTGCTAGAACATTCTGTTTCGCATTCAACAAAAGCCTTACAGTGTTATGTTGTCTATCGAAGTTGTAATAAAATATTCTTAAACACAAATGAGTCCTATTCAACTTCTTTCCCATAGATACCTGAGTTAGTTCTAATTTATTTCAGAAGTAATTCCGTCACTGACATGTTGTAACAGTTAAAATTAGTCCATAATCAATTTAAAGTCTTTATTAACTGCTTTCACATTGAATTTTCTTCAAAAGCACAAATGTATCACCTTTGTGTTTTAAGTCTGCACAATGTTATCATCAATAGTGACTCATTATTTTTGTAACTATGGTGAGGAGTATAAATACAGTAATAAAAATGACATTTTGCTTTGTATCACAATTAGATTTATACATAGACCCAGATCTAACACTTGTACTCATTACATAATTATTAGTCTCGAGATGGAAATCAAACCCATGATCCTCCACTCAACAGTCAGGCTCACTGACTCACAACCGCCCAAACAATGGCTCAGTCAAGTTCATGTATGGATATAATTAAATATTTTAATTTACATTTATGAGCAGCCTATTTTTACAGGAAACTGCAAATAAAACACTGAAGAAAAGATAACCACAGAAACATTTTTAATGAAGTGGTAATGATTACATTAGGAAAATCCTTAAACATGAATCAGGCATAAAAATCAATATTAGTTTTTTACATGTTCTATTTGGTTTTCTTTATCTTCACCTGTAATATTGTACTTCCCATGTAATAAGGAACAGAACTACTGCTATATATAACATGACATATGAAACACTATAACAGATGGAATAGTACTCCCCTGCCTATATATATAGAGAATATAACACTTTATACTTTGGCTATTTGAGGATTGGGTCTTGAAAAATGCAGCATCTCAAATGTGATTACCTTACTTTACCCTACCCTATGTTACCTTACCCTACCTTACACTTACCTTACCTTAGAAATCTTACCAACTTTCAAAAGACATTATAACCAACCAAATAGCATTTTCAAAAAGAATGTCAGAAAATTCCAACATTATTTGAAAATATAGAACAGTACTTTATGAATAAGTAATATAATTGGATAATATATATGCTTTACAAAAAAAATTAACTCCTACTGACATCAATACAAATATGGATCATAAAACTAGCAAAGCCTCGAAGTCGTAGTAATAAATCATAGAGACAGACGAATTAATTTTATCGTTCGTTATTCAGTAGCTATAAACATAAAGATTTTGTACACATTGATAAACACGATAACGATTCATTAATTTATAATTGGGTAATCATATTCAACGATAAAAAAAAATTTCAACAATTTAAATTTTAAAAGTTATACTCCTACATTAAAACCTAAACCGTGAAAAAAGAAACAAGCAATTTTAAAATTCGAACACTCATAGAAAAGAACACGTAAAATAGTGATGCCCGTCAATAATAGTAGTCGACGAATTGAGCCAAATTTGCAGAACATAAAAATCGATACCACAAAATTTATAAAATCGGGTAAAAAGATAGCGCAATGACTTAAAACCACGTGGAGCGCCAAGGTCGAATTTATGTTTTCAACTTGTCAAGCGCGGCGTGTGATAAATTAATTCCACGGGCTGTTATCGCTCTAACAATTCACATATAATCGACTTTATCTCCTGTACAATAAGGTTGATTTTCTCTTGCGCACGGTACACACGCATAGTCGCCAACCCAGGCAATATATCTTAGGCCGTATACTGCCCGTGACAGTTCGTAAACAAACTGGAGCTACCGCAACAAAGAGAGACGGTTATTTTTTACAACAAATAACACATGAGAACACTTTCTAGCCATTCAAGATTTACGTGTAATCTATTCAATACACAATCATATAAATAAGTAAGCACATATTTCGATATATTACACGAATTAATACACAAATTAGACAAACTTACCAGAAAAACAAGACGTTGCTATATGTAACGCGGAGTCATCTGTAATACGTCTTGCACATATCGATCACAGTCTTGCAGTCTTCAAAAACACCAAGTAAAAAAAAGGGAAAGAGGTTAGCACCAAAAACCAAGAGCCGATCCTGTCTATCACTTGTCACGATTATGCATTCGGCTTTAATCGATAAATCATAAATTGATACACTGTATATAATAACTGAAATAAGGTGGTACGTTTTGTAAATCACAATCAAAATAAAAATAATCTGGCAGACGCTCTGTCGACGACCGCGCCACTGTCTGTCTGCTGTGCTGTCAATATTCGTCAAAACGAAAATGGCGACACCCTCGACAGAATACGATCAGCGCTAGCCTGCTCTTTCAATCTATCTCACTCTAATTCATATGATAGACAAGGATGGACGCCCGACGTGTTGTCTTCAACCCGACCGAACTGATTTGTGATGTCACGCCCAGCGGCGTAACGTTTTGCGTAATTATGCTCACACGTTGGGTTGTAAACTTGTTTTAATAATATTAATTTACGACCGTTTCGTATTATGAGGTCGAAGTATGAAAGTGTCGGTCATAGCGTAGATTAATTATAGTGCAATTCTCTTGTTATTTAGGGTAATACGTCTTTGCGCATGTTAAGCCCGTCCCACCACTCAATATCTGTCGTAAAAGCGCCTCCTACTTCTTATTTTATTCAGTATTTTTTCAGATATGTCAGCTTCACTGCATTAATTCGACGCTGCCATGCAGTCGCAATGCAGTTTGATTAATATAGAAGTTACTTTTATTAGAAGTAATCTTTTAAGGCCCATTCATTATAATTTAGTAAAAATTAAAAATATTGTCATGGCGCATTCAGTTTATGTTGTTTCTTAAAAATTTAATTAAAACCGCAGTGAGCTATTTCGTACTTTCAAGTATTAAAGGATTGAACTGAACTAATTCAGTATTCAATCTCAGATGTATCATAACATTCATAACTCTTTCAGACCTCCTCAATTGCAGTCGCACTTGCAACCAACACGACCAACGAGGCTGTAAATTTATGTAGATGTGCATTTTTATCATTGTTTCATTTTGAAGATGTAAATTAAATAACGAAAGTTATTTAACGCTTCTATACAACCAGTTTACTTAAGTAACGTAGAACTGAAATAAAAAAAAATGCTATACAGTCCAAAGAAAAATTCAAACATACTAGGTAAGCCGTAATACGGTAATAGTTATACTAGCATTGTCTGATAATCTGATTGTCATTATTCAGTTGTCTTCTTGTGTTACCATGTTTCTAACAAAAACCTTTTAAAAAATGATACGAAAAATCGATGTCGACATGATTAAACTTTTGCTTTCAATTTTCAATCTATTAGCGCTATAACCCTGAATTCTAATTACACATATCCATCGGTGCTGCCATAGCATTTTTTAAGAACATTATTGAACTCCAAATTTATTCATTAACATAATTATGGAATTTATTACGAACGTTTTGGTACAAATAATTTAGGAATATGGTTTAATACAAAATAATAATATAAATTTTGTATGGATGTCCAATACTTTAGTCTAATTTTGTATCATGTAAACACTGGATTTAATTTCCGTCCGTTTTTCTTCAAATTGTACGTATTGCAAAAGCGCAGTTGGCTTAGTTCAATAAGATTCGGATTTTGTTATAAGTTTTAATTTATTTTGAAATTTTTTTATAATAATGTCGGGAAGAAGTTCGAGATTATCGTTATACAAAAATGCTGGACAAGGGACGAACGTAAGTGTAAAGAATTCATGCACGTGTTTAATTTTTCTTTGTGTCCTGATGCATTTTTCTGTATTTCTCTAATAAATTTACAATTTACCGTTTTTGATAGTACTTTAGAATAATTGCGTTCATGTTTAGAAATAAATATTCAATATATTATAATAGATTGTTTCAATTAGGCAACATGTTTTTTTTAGTTTTTTACCTTCATGGTTTATTTTTTGTCGGTGGGTTTATATTTGTAACTAGAATATATTATTCTAGATATTAAATTTGAATTTGAGACGTTCTTGGCTAATACGTTTAGTATAAACTACTCAGAGAAGTTAAAATAGGTCCTTGGAGCTCATTTGGTTTGGTAAAAGAGTTAATTATGATGATAAAACGTAAACGTAACTTCACACCTGTAATCCCCGAAGGGGTACGCAGAAGAATGCAGAACAATCCCACGATTCACCAGTTACGTTTACGTCCCACTATGGAATAGGTAGTGAGCCATCTGGCACATATCCAGCCTCCGAACCACTACTAGAAAATATAAATTGCAAAATTTTTGTAATATTCGACCCGGGAATCGAACCCGGGGACCTCCCGATCGGCAGTTGCACCTGCAACCAATACGACCGACGAGGCAGTTAATTACGATGATGATTACAGGATTTGCGTCGTAAGCGCGCAGAGCTAAGCGTATCTCTTAGAAAGGAGGCCCGCGTAGACCAGCTTCTTAAGAGAAGAGCTCTGTCTCCGCACACCAATGAAGACGTTGAATGTGAAAATGAAAAGGAGTACACGCCGACTGACATTGTGGAAGGTATAAAAAAAGAATAACTTTTGGTCTTTCATTTGTTAATATTTTGCCCGTTAGCAATCAGAGCTCGCAACAATAATCTTTTAGAAAATAAAAAGACTTACCTATGGAAAATGACAATAATTAGAACATAATATGTTATTTCTTCCTTATGTTACCTCTTCGTGGATTACAGGCGTGAAGTTACGTTTACTATCTTACTCTATCCATTTATTTTCATGGAACCAGTGAATTTCTACTGCATTCTTATATTTTTAGCTGCACTCAAGGTAAAACGGGAAACAGGGTGCCTGATGGTGAGAGATCACCATTGTTTGTAGACATTAGCAGTAGTCTGAACATTTCTGCATATTATATATATCCATCTCTATTAGCTCTGTGGTAATACCTCAGATTTGTTACCTGTATGTTGATTTTCACTTATTGGTACTTAATGGGTAAATACCACACTTCTCTGCCTACATCATCAGGGATTAAAAGTGTGATGTGACATTTTTTAATGTAGGTAATGCTAAGAACTACATTGGAAAATTATATTTACAGCGTGTAATGTGTATCGGTTCTACCTCCAATAATTATAGGTTTGGAGCACACACCATAAACTTTTCTATATTTTTATTCCTCAGGCCTCAAGTCATCAGACCTGGCTGTCAAGACTGCAGCGGCCCGCACTGCCCGTCGGATGCTGTCTAAGGAGCAAAATCCACCCATCACTGATATGATCAATGCTGGCATTATTAAACCGCTGGTCAAAGCTCTCAGCAGGGATGACTGGTATGTTTCTAAGATTTGTGTTCAGGAATATTTTTATTAAGTATAACTTTACCTATCACATTATATTTTGATTTGTCATATCTTATTTATTGATCCCATTCCACTTCACAAGAGTAACCTGAATGCCCGGTGTGGGAATTCCCTCGGGGGAGGTCTAAGTCTAGTAGTGTACTTCAGCTGAATACATTGATTATCATACAACACAGAACTTTGTGAGTCACTAGGAATGTATATCTCACAGCTTTGAAACAAATTAGATTATTCTGTTATGTTTAATCTCTGCAGTTGTTTTAATAAATACAGAGATGAATTGCCTTGTTGGTTGTATTGGTTGCAAGCTGAACTGCCGATAGGGAGGTCACTGGTGAAATGTGGTGAAACTATGCTCCTATACCTGCCTCGTCGTGGCTGACAGGTCTAATGTCGCATGTTGTAGAAAATAAATAACTAGTTATGAAAGAGATTATTTTTATTATGCTCTCAGCTATATCAATCAATACCTGGCCCTGTTAGGCAGATTGTGATTTACCTTTCTCATTGCAACAGAACACTGGTATCCCTCAGAGGAACAAGAGAAAGGTTAACAGCAAAATTTGATTACAGCCAAGACCTGCAGTTTGAAGCTGCCTGGGCTCTCACCAACATTGCATCTGGCACCCACGAAAACACTATGTCAGTTGTGGATGTAAGTTTTGATAAATTTTTTTTGTGGTGTTATACCTTGAATTAAAATGTATATGTTACACTTAATGTCTAATGCTCTCCCATTTGATTTTGAATGATACAGAAGTGTGAAATTAACAGGTCCAATGGAGGATTCTGAAGTAGCTTCTTGACCTGGCATCTGTTAAAGTAATTATTTAGATGTATGGTTTGGATTTCAAAATTTATGTGTTTGTATTAATGTATGCTTTATTCTGTTTCTATAGCACTAGTAATGCTCTAATATGGGCCCTAAAATATCCAATTTTTCAATGATTATCAGTGAGAAATAATGATTTCGCCTTGGAGTAAATATCCTTTTCATAAATATTATATGAAATAAATATCTTTGCAGGCTAATGCTATCCCACCTCTAGTGTCACTGTTAGGCCGGGGTGGAGTGGTCGGTGAACAAAGCGCCTGGGCCCTCGGGAACATCGCAGGCGACGGTGCATTCCCAAGAGACGCGGTGCTGGAGCAGGGAGCTCTGCCCGCCTTGCTGCCCATGCTAACCCCAGGGACACCATCCAGCCAGATGAGGACCGCTGTGTGGACCTATAGTAATTTTTGCAGGTACATTAAATATTGACAGTAAGTTTAATTTAAGATGTGATCAGAAATGAAATCCAGCAGTCCAGTAATGCAGTCAGCCACATCTGTAGTAAAAAGAGAAATAAAAAATGAATTATTTTCAAATAGCACTGAATATTGAAATACAAGAAATCCAATATGTAATTCAGGCATGGAGAAAATAAATATTTTTTTGTCTATTTCAGGAACAAGAACCCACTGGTAAAGTTTGAATATGTCGCACCAGCCTTGCCTTTCATATCAGATCTGTTACAATCCGCTGATCAAGATGTACTAGGTTGGTAAATTGAATTTTTACTGTACTAAAAGTATATTATGATATAAGAATAATATTTAATAAACAATCATCATGACTCTCCTATTTGGTTAGCGGTTAATGATCCTAAGAGCATATGTGTTGGCTTTGGATTCAATTCCCAATTAAGATAGTGTCATTAACATGTGGAGGGAAAATTAACTATATACTGTTTGTGTTAAGAATGCAGTGAGTCATAGGCCTAGCCACACCCCCTAACCGACCAAATAGTTCATAATTAGAAAGTCGAGTTCACAGTGATCAGTTGACAGAATACATTCAAACACAACCATTGTGTCCTGTAAATGAATTTTAAAAAATGAATAGTTCATCTATTCATAAAAATAAAAGTCGTTTGGTAATACATTGCGGAGAAAGAAAAGTAATTTGGAAAGTTTTTAAGTACTTTAAACAGTGTGTTTTAAAAAGGACTGGACATTTTAGTATAACAAAATTATTGAATATTTATGTATATTAAATACTAT
>DWEJ01000323.1:0-17842 GCA_018245835.1 Mysoria sejanus stolli | reverse complement strand
TTGACATCCATACCATCAAAAGTTAACACGCCGTGTGACTCTACCAAGATAATTCTTAATTATTTAGTGTTATAACCTTGATAATAAACTTACGGTAAGTATTGAACAACTGCATTGGTTTATTTCATTCATAAGCTGCATTTTTACAGTTGTACAGTGATCTTTATTTCACTTTATTTTTTTCTTTTCATTATTATATCATCAAATCACGTCCCTTACGGGATAGGCAGAGTGCATCGAGTGCCCAATATCTCTATTCTTACATATCTGAGTGCTTTTTATGCAATCTTTCAATTACTTATCTGATGATCGAATTAAATTACGCTATAAACTATTTTATTAATATTACAGCTATAGAAATGGCGCAGGAAAAACCGACGTTTAACTATCACGAGGAAACTCAAGGGGAAAAATTGGTTCGTAAATCAAAAGAATCTCCATTTATGATAATGGGTGAGTTTTTTTATATATTTTTCAAACTACGTGTTTACCACATGAACGTGATTGGTGAATCATAGGAGTGTACGACAAACATTCCTCTGCCTGCCTTTTCGGGGATTACAGCCGTGATGTTACGTCATATTATTACATCGTCATCGGTCCTTCTTGAATATGATAAAATTCAAATAAATCCGACGAGTCAAAGTTGGTCAAAAACACGTTTAAAGTTTCTACCACAAACATGATAACACGAACTTGGAGCATTCTCAACAATACGTCACGTAATTGAATTCGACTTGATTTTATTTCACAAAATTCTTTGTTCCATACATGGATACACTTATTTATATTTATAACCGTTAAGTTATAAAAATGACGATAAAATTGACACAATCAATATTTTTATTTCAGGCATTGCTGGCCTCATCGGAGCAGTAGGATATGGCGCGTACTCCTTCAAAAACCGTGGAACCATGAGCACCAGCGTGTTCCTCATGCAGTTTCGAGTGGTATCACAAGGAATCGCTGTTGGCGCCCTTACAGCCGGCATGGCGTATACACTATTTAACACCTACATTAACAAACCCAAGAAACAAGATGTAGGCGTTACTAATGTATTAAAACCGAATGAACACTAAAATAACTTGATATTCAATTGTTTTCGCAAATATTAAGTTTTTCATATAAATCATTTCACATTATATTACAAAGTTAAAATAAAACATGGCTCGCGTGTTCCCGCGTTTTTTGCGCGTGACGTTTGTAGCTAGGTCTGTGATAACGATGATTTATACTACTCGACTACTCAACAGTCCGGCCGCTCAAAGAATCAAAGCATTAGTAGTGGGCGTTATTACCAATCGATAGTTTCTGAAACTAGTTATTGGTTTAGTAGCAGCTTTTACGTTTCATGTGTTCTATGAAACCAGTTACTTCGAGTAGCAGGCTATAGACTGACTAAATATAGATCTTAGGTTATTAGAACAAATTCACTGCTTTATGCTACTATTTAAATTTTTAGCATTGCAAACCTGCTATCGCTGTCATTGGACGACACACATTCCGCGCGCCGATATTACGAATCGAAACGAAACCAAGCGGCGGTCGACCGATCGTGTAAGCAATATAAAAGACAAGGCATTGTGAGATATTTTTGAAGATACACATTGCGTGTTTTATTTGAATTGTATTAATTTATTAAATTAAAAATGCGAAGTGCATTAGAAACAAAAACTTCAGTTAGCGTGCCTTATTGTTGACATTAAATCGATTAAAAACAACGTTATCGAAAAAAGCTGCTACTAGAAATAAATAGTTTCAAAAGCCGCTATTAAAATCCAAAAACTGTTATTGTTTCGGTTTAGGAAAACCTGCTGCTACCATCGCTACAAAGAAATTCAAAGAATGCGTTTCTGACAGATCGTCATCGACTAAGCGATGTAACTTTGAACAATTTACGGCCAAATTTTAAATATCTTTTATTTATCTTATTAACGAGTGATAACATAAATTCGAATTCGACATGTTAACTGTTTGTTTTTGTAGTGATGAGATAAAATAACGAGGCACTTGTAATCAAATATTTTTGTCATCTTAATATAATCTGTCGGTATAATATAAAATATTAATTGGTTCATTAAAAATTTATTTACATTATGATTAGTGATTGAATATATTGAAATATAATACCTATAAAAATAACAAAATATAATTTACTTGAATAAATATGCATAATGAATGCAATAAATAACCTGAATAAATATTATTAATTTTATTTATTGACATCACTAGTCATGACGAATTCACAGGTGTCAGTCAGAATCAGAAACGCATTCTTTGTGCGGCCAGACTATACTATATATTCATAATAACTAGGTATTAACGTAGTGTAACGTAAATATTTCTTATATATAAAACCCTATTTAAGGATTATCTAATGATCGAACCTTCAATGCCATATATAAATGTATAATTTATTTGTGATTTACTTGATTCGGACATTATGGAAAACCTCTTAAAACAGTGACTTGTTGCCTTACTTACTCTTCTTTATTTTAAGAGTATATCTATCTTAATAATTACCTATTATATATTTAGCTAACTAGTCATTTTGATAGAACAAATTAAGAAAATTTAGCATTCGATTTTCGAGTAAATAGAAACAAAATTGAATAGCATTAATTAGAAAGAAGACTAATGAAATCAATTACAGCCTTTAAAGATGAACAAACTTTGTACTATTATATTGTAATCGAAGATATTTGTAAATCTAAACTGCTAATTACTCTAATAAACTCTTACCTAATTATAATTCAATATTTTTATATCATGCCCAAAATATCAATGTTAGTTGTTATAATTTTATTATTTTATTTTGTTAACCATGACTATCTTGTGCATGTCCTAAAAAAGGCACTACATTTATAAATCCTGTGCCTGCCAATCTGCCTGCCTCGTTGGTTACAAGTGCGACTGCCGATCGTGAGGTCCCGGGTCGAACATTACGAAATTTTCTAATTAAGTTTTTCTAGTAGTGGTTTGGAGTCTGGATATTTGACCGTTGCATGGCAATAGGCTCACCACCTATTCCGTAGTGGGACGTAAACGTAACTGGTGAAACGTGGAACTGTTCTGTATTCCTTTGCCTACCTCTTCGGGGATTAGACATGATGTTGCGTTTTTATATTCTTTATAGGATTAACTTAATTTTCTGATTATGGAAAACCCCTTAAAACAATGACTAATTAACTTGTTACCTTATTTCTTATCTTACTTATTTATCTTAATATATCTATCTTAGTATTTAGCTATATGTAGTTATATTTAACTACCTACTCATTTTGATAGAAGAAATTAAGGAAATGTTAACGTAATTTAGCATTCGATATTAACCTATATGCTTTTTATCGAGAATGTTTTATTGACTATTTCATTACAACAACAAAAAAATAAAATGGTAAAGAGAATCAAAATTAAATAGCGTTAATACGACTAATGATATAAATTACCACCTTTAAAGATCAACAGGCTTTGTATTATTTTATTCTAACCAAAGATGTCAATTGTAAATCTAAACTGCTAATTACTCTAGTAAATGTACATACATTTCAATATTTTTATTATATCATGCCCAAAATATTAACATTACTTAAAGTTATGAGAAAAAAATATTTTACTTTGTTAAGCGCGAGTATCTTGTGCATATCCAAAAAAAGCACCACATTAATAAATTATGAGCCAGTCACAGCACTGTACATCCAATAGGAACTGCAGTATTATAGACAAGCATTCAAAGTGATTATTGTCTTCACATATAACAGCCACCCAGTAAATAGAACGGGAAGTAAAATGTAATGTTCAGCCACAATAAATTCAAAAACTTAGCCTTTACTGTAATGGCTACATTGTTTGATACATAGCAAACCAGATATTAACACCAAAACAAAAAAAAACAAGGTGTAATGAAATGCCCTTGTAAGTATTTTATTTTATTTAATAATAGTAACAATGCTACTTACTTTCTCATTATATAAATTGATTTAAGTTCAAATATGAATCGTGAGTGCATCATTCTATTTCAACACAGAAATAAATATACACAAGGGAAATATATACTTAAAATATACATATAAGAAACTTTAATATGTAACAAATTATGGATTAATAACAATTAATATTCAAGTTTTGAGAAATTTGGATTTGGATATTTTTATAATTGTGGTGTAACTGTTATTTTTTTTATTTATTTGTCAAACAAAAAAAAACCATTTAAGACAACTAATATAATATCTATATTGATGTTATTAGTACTTCAGTACTGTAAAAATCTCAAGATGTTTGTGATGTTTTATGAAATAATATATCTTAATTATAATATCCATCAAATATTCATGTATCTGGCTACTCAGGGTGCAATTCATTTATATTCCAGCCATTTAAACAAAGCTTGTCACATGTGCATCAAGCCCTGAGTATTTAACTTACTCACTCTTAACTATGAACAGTTCATTATCTCTCCAAAGATAGCGAAAACAATTACATGATAAGTGCAGAGTATATGTGGATGATTTGTGAAAGCAATCACTGTACATGATGATAAACTATTTATAATACTTTATTCTATAGTGGGACATAAAAACGTATGTGGTGAGATGTGGGAGTGTTCTGCATTCCTCTGCCTACCTCTTCAGGGATTACAGGCGTGAAGATAAAAAAAAATACCTTAACACATAATACATACACAGCATAAAAAATGAAGTAATTATGTAGAATGACAGGATGCAAATAAAATAAAAATATCAATGAATTGAAGCATTCAATCAATAAATTTTAATAACTACACATCTCGACGCACTTCATGAGAATACAATAGTTTTATATACACAACACTACAGATGTAATATCACATTAATTTTGTTTTGAACACGGTAAATAATTTATCACGAATCAAAGTCCTTCGCTGCAGTCTTTTAATACTGACATATTGTATCAACACAAACAATAGTTGCAACAACTAATAAATAACACATTTAGTAAATGTTATGAGTGTTAAGAAATCATAAATCAACATAAACAAATCATCATACCAAAACATTAAGGAGACAGGTGGAATATTTCAATGATGCAGTGGAAATCGACGAATCGGAAATAGGGATCCAAAAAACACATGCTGAACCACTGGAAATTTAGCTAACACTTCCTTCTTGTACATTTTCATCAGACCTTGATTGATTTTTGTCCATGAGCCGACAGCACTTATGCTCCATAGCTGATTAGAATGCTCGGCAAAGGGTCCTTTTTTAACTTCCTTAATATATTTTATACACGACAGAAACATATAATCTTCACTAAACTTATCAATGATTTCATCTTCCAAAAACTTTGCAGGCGGATAGATTCGTGGCTGGTCGACAAGCTGAGAGCTCCCCCAAATGAACGGGACAAACTGGTAGTCATCAAGACTCCACACACCATGACTACCGGCCGGCTCCATCCTATATGTCTGTTGTAATTTCCTAACGATATTCAAATATTTATTGAATATTAGAAACACTGTTGCAATATTATCCTCAATTTGGAGACAAGCTATTTTGTAAAGACAACACAGGAACATTATGAATGCCATTTCATGCCCTGTTCCGTAGTCAATTCTAGTGGCATTCCCAAAGCTCTCCTCAAAATACACTTTGATCTCTGCAATGGCTAAATGCAAGGCTGGATCTAGTGCTTCTTGTAGAAATGTTGTTGAGCTGGTCTTAACTTTCAAAAGCCAATCTCTAAATGCAACATTGCCGAATCTTTGTGGTTGTTCAATCGGTGGAAACTCATCAATCAATTTGTCTATTTTATCTAAAATATTCATTATCTTTGTAACATTTTCTGATACTTTACAATCCACCGAGAGTGGTTTACCTTTGATAGCCTCATTGAGTGTAGCAATAAAGCCTGTGTATTCCATATAAGCTTCTGATTTTTCCCATATAGCCATGTCTGTGATCGTTTTCACTGCTTTTACGGGCTCCACAAACCGATGATTAGGTGGAAGAGATGGAGAAGGCTTCTCCATTTTTTTCCCATCACCGATATCACTTTCTGCATTCATCTATCACAAGAAAATAGAAAATGAACAAGATGAGAACTGTTAAACATAATCATTATCAATTAAATCCTAATTAATAATAATTGATGATTAGAAATGATTACATTTAGTACACAGCAACATGATTATCATGTTGCTTTAGCTATCAGCGAATAACTATGATAAAAAATTTAACGTTTATTATCTGCCCCCGCCCCTGAAAGTGTGTACGCCATTACGTTATAATTCTTATACTCCTGTACATCGGTTTAGAGGCGGCCACGATAACTGTACACTGAAGGTCACAAGTGTCAAAAACACCACACATGCACGCTCATCCGCTAAATTTCCACCGCCACTCAAGCCACAAACGGCTAATTTGACGGTCTCTAAGAGAAAATGGACAGAATTTTGCGAGGCATCATGAGATACCGGGTACTTGACCGCGCGAGAATGGTCAAACAGTTCCAAGAAGTAAAAGACAACCCAACGGTGAGTGACGTACAACGCAATCTTACTAACCTTGTACCTTAAACCTTTCTCGCAATTCGTGTTTGCGACTAAAATAACTTCATTAATTAGTCGATTTGTTCTCTAAAAATACTGCTAGTCAACACGTGTAAGTGTTGAGTCTATTTAAATATATGAATCTAACATGCAAATAAGAATAAAGCTTTCACGGCTTGACATAAATGACATATATGTGTAATATATCTGTGTTTGTCATTTTTGACATTAAATTCCATAGACAATCCATAATAGTGTTTAATTTACTTGCAGTTAGAAAAAATACTTATTACATAAAACATTTCTTTCAAGAAATCAAAACGCTGTAATTGTGTTCTTTATTCTCATTAAAAAATTTATAATGAGTGATAATGATTAAAATTTGATGTCAATCCATTTTGAGGCACTGCCTCGATTCAGTGAATTTACATAAACGCAACATTTTATGCAATGCAGCCGAAAGCGGTCTTCTACACCTGTATGGACAGCAGAATGATTCCAACGAGGTTCACGGAAACTTCCGTTGGAGATATGTTTGTTGGTAAATAACAAAGAAGTATCAAACATAATTTTAGTATTATTTTTTATTTTCTTAACTAATTAATAACACTTTATTCCACAGTAAGAAATGCTGGGAATCTAATACCCCACTCTCAACATTTTGTTGATGAAATGACAAGTTGCGAACCGGCAGGGCTGGAATTAAGCTGCGTAATTAATAACATCAGGCATGTTATCGTTTGTGGGCACAGTGATTGTAAGGCCATGAATTTACTGTATCAATTAAAAAGTAAGGAAGAATCTAGCATAGTAAGTCACTAATCTGCTACTAACTAATGTTCATATATTATCCTTGTAAAAATTTGAAAATACAATTATTTCCTATTTTTTAGGAACAAAGACGAATATCTCCACTAAAATCATGGTTATGTACTCATGGGCAAACGAGTCTCGATAAATTTTTACAAATGAACGGTGATTTTAATAAACCAATGCTATTTATTGGTGAAACTCCACAACGCAAATTTGTTGCGTATATTGATCCTGATAATAAATTTAGTATTGAAGATAAGCTTTCCCAGGTACAAAAAATGTTTCAAATGTAATTATGAACTTATATAGATTTTCGTTATGATGTAATATGTAATTTTTCCAGGTAAATACTTTGCAACAACTTCAAAATGTAGCATCATATGGTATGCTAAAACGACGTCTCGAAAAACACGACTTACACATTCACGCTCTATGGTTCGACATTTATACCGGTGACATCTATTATTTCAGTAGACGTGCCAAAAGATTCATTATAATCGATGAGTCCAGTTATGACTGTATATTGGCTGAAATCCGTCGCTTTTACTCATAATAAATAAGTACTTTTAAATAGAATTAATAATATAAGTGGGACCATTGTCGAAGTGCTGAGCACTTCGTATTTTATTAGGATAATCAGTAAATGTATAGTTTTTATTTAAATAAATAGGGATGCATTATTGCAAATTGATGGGCATGTGATTGAAATCTCAAAAACTGCATAAGAATTAAAGAAACTCACAATTTACAACTTATACCTGTGTAATGTTAAGCTTAATTTTGTTAGTTATTAATCAATAATAATAATTGTAATTATAGTTAATCTAATTTTTTACATTTTGTTATTTTTTTTAATTTTGTCAACAATAGACAAATCTATTGATTGTTATTTCAATATATTAGGATACCAAAAAGAATATTTTTATTTTTGGGCGCAATTTTTATAACAAAATATTTTGTTTACATTCATTACCTCTAACATATACATGTGTGCTATTTTCCGTATTCCAGTCTTTTCAAATAGACCAGCTAGCAGCTTTTGACTGCATTTAAAATAGAACTACTTAAATTAACTTAATGTAGTAAAGTCCTATTTAAATTAAAACCAAAATCTTTTCTGCTCTACAAGGCGATTTGCAGCAGCCATAATATTTAACTTCCTCATTGGACATGTAGCTGCAAGAACTGTTGTTCGATTGATGTGTGTTCTGTGTTCGATTTACGGTTCGGATACATTTGGATTTATCTAACTTTGATTTTCCATGTATCGACCCTTCTATCGTTCCGCTGTTGGAACATGGGTCTCCTCTCAGAAAGAGAGGGTGGATTTTCCAGCTCACGTGTAAATAAGTTTTCCTTATAAATGGTCGTCTTTTTTACACACATTAGTTAACGATCTAACGATATTTCGTATTTTTTATTAAATCAATGTTCCATTTTATAAAAGGTTATAAAGGTTTTTTTTCAGACCGTTTTATTGTTCCACTGTTGGAACACCAATCTTCCCGTAGAATAGAATGATTAGGCAGTGATAGCTTATTAGTTTGAAATTTGACCTCTCACTCTGAGAGCCCCGGTTTAAATTCTAGAGCGCACCTTTTAACAAAATGTGCGTTTTAAGATTAAATACATATAACCTGCTTTAACGATCCAGAACAAACACCGCAAGGTAACCTATACACCTTAGATTTTTAAAAAACGCATTTGGCCAGCGTGGTAGACTATGTAGCCTTTAAAGGTTATAACTAACTAACATCTCAATTTCAATAATTAAGTACTTACTTAATAGATGTAGTTAAATAATGATGAAGGACGTCACCATATATTAAACATATATCTATGGTCCTTCACGTCAATGCGTACCGTCGTCTCGTCCATGACGTCAATGTCATTTTGTCACATTGGCATTGGCACTTTGGCAGAAGGACATGAAAAAGGTTTTGTGATGCAATGTTATGAATAGTTGAAAAATTATATAATTAATAACTTTCCTAAACCGTCGTTTCCGTAAGTGCCAAATTCATAATATATTTAACAGTTTAATAATAAAATTTAATGGTATCACGCTTGTTACCACCGAACTTTTTTATAATGTCTTTATTTTTGCATTTGTAATATAAATCATATGTAATTAGTACAGTCTTCTGTTTCGTGAATTTATTATAATAGTTTATATGTCAATGAACATCTTGATTTAGGAAAATTATTGATTTTAACGCTTGACCTTGCCCTTCACAATCACACTAAAAATATACAAGACATTGTTTTAGCTATTAAGTTGCACTTCTAGTGTTTAAGTAAAATGAATAACGCATTCTAATATTGTTTTAAATAATATTGTCCATAATCAAACTTATTGTAAAAGCAATAAAACAAAAAACACCCTGTGTAGTCATATTAAAACTACTATACTTATCACCTTAGGCAAGTTCTGCTATATAGATACCAAAAAAAGCATATCACCTTAAGCAAATTAACTGCATTTATTTAAGGCCTATAAATTTGACTATATTTGTAAAAGCAGTGATGTGTTCTAAAGGCATTACTTAATTTACAGCTTACATAATCTTGTATCTCCTATACAACTGTTTGTAAAGTTTCCATTCATTTGTAGATTTATTGGCTTCCGTCAAACTCCTTCCAATTCGAATTAATTGAGCCTGATTATCTTATATCGATAAATATCCACACATACACCTGTCTAACCTCAGAATATGTGGAACCCGTACATATTGAAACTGTATTATATTGTTCTGGTTTAAATGACTAACTAATTTTCTTTAAGGGTCCAAGAATCTCAAAATGTCACAATCGGGTCCCATATTTGAGTACAAAGATGAATCTCAGGCCGCAAAGCTGGCACGGAAGTCTAAGGATTCACCCTTTATGATAATTGGTAAATTTCTTAAATTTCAACTATATTATATTATAAAGAATTGTTAACATTGTATTTGTTGTACAATCAAATTGATTGTCTTGTTGGTCAAACAGTTGCAAGTGTAACAGACATTTAGCAGATCCTAAAGTCAAAGTCATAAGGTACATATTCCCTGATGGGACATATATACATTACATTTGTAACAAGTATGGTATATGTATCAGGGATGTTATGGATATGAAATTTCAGATAAGGATTAGATACGGATTTAGGAATAATTATAATATCGGATTCTAATACAGATACGGATATACATGATACAGATGCGCAGCTTGTGTTTCAACCAATCAAAAACAACTTGTCATACATAACGTGTCTCATTTAGACTTTGTCATTATGTGAAATTATCTGAACCTGTTATATCGAATTTGGTTACGGTTACAGATATATTTTAAATTGGATATCTGACAGTTTCGGTAACAGAGCTCCTTAACATCCCTGTTATGTACGGAGAAACATGAGAGTATACTGCAATCCTCTGTGTATGTCTTGTACTGTCATGTACTTTTACAATAATATATGGGGATATATGAAAATAACAGAACTTGTAGACCAAAAATAATAGAATAAAAATATAAAACAAAATTAGAAATGTTCCCTTAATGTGGTTTTTCAATTAACAGGTATTCTAGGGCTAATAGGAGTCTGCGGATTTGGTGCTTACAAATTCAAGAATAGAGGTGAAATGAGCACCAGTGTATTTCTCATGCAGCTTAGAGTGGCAGCACAGGGGACTGTGGTCTCTGCTCTCACAATTGGGCTGGCTTACCAGTTGGCATCCAAATATTTATTCAAGGGAGCCGAAAAAGAAAATTGAAGTTGTTTATTAACATCAGTTCAATCACTGGATTTATAGCACATTGAAAATATAATTATCTATTCATTAGTGAAAAACAACAAAATGTTCCTACAGAAGATATTTGGGCACCTCACAATGATACTAAATAATTAGGTTTAGACTCATTGAAGGCAAGAATGGTAAGCATGCCAGTAAATAGGCAAAAGAAGACATACATTTCTCACAGACATCAAGTTGATTTCTGCTTTAATTAATATGTATAGATATTTATTTCTCAATGTTGCTGATAAGTAGTGAAGGTGAACCATTAGGAAAATGTATGTTGTTACTTTGATGTTATTAGGAAAATTTATAATTGTACAGTATTGTTATTAGAGAATCTCTGCATTATAAAAAATGAAATCTCAAATTAAACTATGCAAATTGCATAAAAATTTATGAGTTAAGCTGGTATATATATAACCATAATTTCAGTTCAGTGTACACGGTGTATATTTTCTAAGTTATTATTAGTATTGTTTAGGAATTAATTTTGTGTTCTGTGATCTTAGTAAGTATTGCACAGGCCCTAACTGTAAACCTTTTCACTTGAAAGTGATAAATATACAAAAATAAATTTGGTAAATGAAGATAATATAATGTATAAGTTTTCCATTCACATACATCATTTAGGCATATAAATGTATTTTGTGATAAAATGTTTTACTGTGGATATTATTTAAGTATTTGAAAGTGTTATTTAATAAAAATGGCTAACATTGACTCTTGTTTCATTACAAAACTAAACAATAAAACGAAGGTGATTCATAACATTAACAAAAACCGTTGATGCAATCAATTTTTAGCACACATTGAAACAAGATTTTGAACAATATCATTGATTTATTCCAAACATACATTGACATAAAATTTATAATACAAAAATCATTTAAATGCATATTGACATAAAATTTATAATACAAAAATCATTTAAATGCATCTTTGCTAAATTAGAATAAAAATTCATAATAATAAATAATAAACAATCAATCACTTTTACTATAATCAGCCAACCCCTTTCTCATTTTAAGACTATAATTTGGAATGGTCAGATCATCCTTGTCGGACGTGGAATGATTCTTGTGTGAATTCGATGTTACTTTGACTGATGACAAGTCATCTGCATTACTAAACAGTCCATTGGAGGTGTTGGAACTTGATGTTGAACGATATGTTGTTGATTTAAAAATTTGCACTGGAGTTGAAGTTCGTGCTCTGTTATTATTGCCACCTATAGAATTATCTATAGATTTCTCCATTTCTTCTGTCCTATGAGACATGTGCTTAATTTCTTCAGGCATTTTGGTTTCACACAGAGAAACGAACTCATCCTCTGTGGCGTTTCTGTTAGATTTATTTGAGAATGTAATCTGTTTCGCCAATTCATTAGCTAGAAACTCTTTCACGGTCATTGAATTTGTTAATGATGTCTGTTGCAAAGCATTTTTCGCAGTCTCACTTGTATTTTCACCTTGCAATTTTATTACCTCCTTATTTGAATTATTTAATAAAGACAAAAAGGACACCTTAGACAATTCTGGAATATCTGGATGGTTGAAACTTTTCATTTTGAATTGAGGCATACTAGAGCTAGATGTGTTTGAGGACGAAGATAGCGCTAATCGCTCCTTAGTTTTTTTTAGCGTTGAAGAAGCCCAACCCATTCCTAGCCTCTGAAATGCATGTTCCAAATCAGGGTTAGACGAAATACTTAATGACTCAGATGTTTCTGCAATATTATTGTTTCTATGTGGTATCCCTGATGTTTTCTTGTCTTTTTGTGCTTGTGATAAAGCTAACATAGATAAAGTGGATTCTGACGAAACTGTAGTAGAATTTCCGTTTGATGTTGTCTCAAATCTAAATGGTTCACTAATTAACTTTCTCTTCAATAGTTCAGCCATTACATCGGGAAGACTTGCCTCTGAATGCAGAGAACTAAGTTCATCATTAATATGGCCATCTTTTGAAATTCTGGTAAGAATAGATCCATCATCTGGATCATCTACATTGTGTTGCTTTGCATAATCCTGTAACGTGACAAATGGCTTCAACATTACTTCGTTGAATTGCTTTAAATCCAACATTTTTATTTTAGACTCATCAGACGAATCTGCGGATGTTTTATATTTCTCTTTAGAACCTTTCACCTTTCTGATAAGTGTATAATCAGCAGAGATATTTTGAATTTCCGTTTTACCATGTGTTTTACTCTTTTTATTTAAGTTATTATCTTCAGTGCTAGGAGTATTTGATCCGTTATATTTATCATCAAGGCGTGTCGTATGATTTCGAAGTTTTATACTTATTGGAGAATCAACTTCAACTACAGTTGACAATTCATGTGGAATCACGAAATCATCGGCAATATTTTTTAAATTTGCTCTTATTAGAGCAGGCGGCGGTTTTCCTCTATTTTTGACGTTCGGCTGTTGCATAACTATATCTATATTGGATTTTGCACTTCCCGCCGAAATAGACACTGGGGTAGGAGTTCTATATGAATCTGGTTTAGGGATGTCTATCAAAATTGGCACGTACGCAGATGAAGCGGCGTCGGATTCTTTTTGCGTATTAAGAGTCGTTGACAAAGGGGACAAAGCATCTGTTAACGTTTGAATTTCAACAGTTGGATTGAACACATGAACTCTATTATCATTTGCCTGTACATTTTTCTCCGATTTTTGATCCAAGCTGGATGTCGAATCCGAATTTGAAATTTGACTATAAGCTAGCGATTTATTTTTCCTCACTTCTTCTAACACCTTAGCCAGATTCGACAAACGTTTGGTACATTTGTCAGTTAAATCTGCAATTTTCTCCATGTTTTGAATTTTGTCTTCGGCTAATTTCATGAATTCCACTTCGCTATCAACATGATTAGTTTGTGTTGAAATACTTATAGGTGGTGTAGAAAAATTTCTGCGACCCAATTTTGGGTTAGATGCATCTGATTCAGAAGACTGACTTCTAGTACTCACAGCTTTATGAGAACGAAAGATATAAGATTCAGGAGCATGATGCATCTCAGATTTACCGAGGCAACTGCTAGTCTCTGTATTAATTTTAGTTAATGTCTGAATCATTTTTACATTATCTTGTTGCTGGTTTTTGTTTTTGTTACAATATTTATTTGTATCCGAATTAGAACTGGTTTTTGAAAGACATGTGTTATTTCTTATGTGTCTCTGAGAAGGTAAATTATTGATGTCGGATTTTGACCTTTCAGTGGTTAAATTTCTTTGATGGCGTTTACTTACTCTTGAACTGATGTATAAGGGAGATGTAGTAACTGTTGTGCTTTGAGTTGATTGACGTTGATTTTCGCTATTTGCTTTTATAAATTGCTTAGAAATATTAAATGACTTAACTTTATGTACACGTCGTTTTTTACTAAGTTTGTAAAATGATTTTGTGTGCTTATCAGTTTGACTTCCTGTAGATATTACATTGGATGTCAAGTTTGTTTTCCGTTTCTCACTATTCTTTAATATCTGCTCTATTAAATTGTTCTTAATTTGTTCTAATGAAATTTTATCATCAACTGCTCGTTTCTTCTTGTTTACATTACCTGGGACATCAATAATTGAACTACCAGGGGTGGGCACACCACTACACTCTTGATTTACAACCTCTATCGCCTTTAACCCCTCCTTATTGAGAGCTAACAGTTTTTTAACGTAATTTTCGATTACCGGATTCAGATTAGCTTTTTCCGTGTTATTGCTTATTCTACGTTTTTTACTAGATAGAGTGGAATAATTGCTTTCAGTGCGAGCACGTTTATTTTCACTAAAACTTCGTTTGCACTTTTGTTTACTACAAATTTTGTGTTCTGAATGGCTTCTACACTTATGAAATCGGCTTTTATTATTTATTTCTGTAGTTTCTGGATATTTACTGTAATATGTACTTCTAGTAGTGTTCGGAGGAGTAACGGCTCTCAGCTTTTTATGTTGCTTATCACATTTTCGGTATCTACAAGTTTTCTCTTCCAAGCTCCCCGAATTTAAGTTACTTGACTGTTGTTCGTAAGACTCATCATTGCTCATGGAAGAACCTTTTTTGAAGTATCTTGGTAAAACTAAGTCCGGTGGACTCATATATGTTGTTGATGTCGACGAACTAAGGTGCATAAACACAGGCCTGGGTATTGGAGAGCTACGCGTAGTTTGTGTGTAAGTAGAGGTAGCTGGTCTCGGCATAGGGTCTGACTTTTGCACACTATCTAGAATCGCAAAAGAGTCGCGAAACGATGTACCTGAAGCTTTGTCAACTTTATCACTTTCTTTCGGAGGATCCGATGTCGATTTATCTTGCTTGTCGCTTTTATGCGATTCTATTTGTACATTGTGATTTTCTTGATCTGGAAGAATCTGTTGTACTTGTGCCGTATCAATATCTGATGTATGGGTAGATGGCAACTCTTCTCTTCGAGGACTTTTCTGTCGAATATTTTCACTGGACATTTTTGGTGAATCGATTAATGTATGTACTGGTTGAACTGCAATAGTATGTTGATCTAATTCGTTCTTTTTAATATTTTTTTCTGTTGTTGTGCTGCTCTCAACAGCTACTTTGTCTTGATCCTTTTTTCTTAGTTGTATGACTACTTCGTACGCAGCGTCTTTTAGAAATCCGGATGCTCCTACATAGAATTTTCCTGCATCTTGCCCACCATCGTCAACAAATTTAATGTAACCGCCATCAGATGGGGCCGTATTGGCTTTGTCGTTAAGTGCAGTTTTAAATGAAGATGTGGAGGTTGCAGTTGATGAGTGTTTCTCGCAATGTTGGTGAGTAATCGTACTTTTACAGTTACAGTTCTCACGTGCCTTTGCAGCTCTGAAAAACAAATATAATCAGAATCAATATTAACATTACATATATTGTAAAATCTAAAACTGAACATAAACATGGTGCTTACCTATTTAAAGGGGTATTTTCATTATTTTTAGTGGCAGCACCATCTGAAAATATTTACATTTGAAACAATAATAATCCATCTAAAAATAAAGTAGTATCACAGACTTGGCTGGATTGTAGATTGAAAGTTGTTTTTTTAAAAAAGAAATAACTGCCTTGGATCTCAGAGAGCATAATTTAAAGAAATATAACAAACATTTGGTTCCAAGGCGTTGATAGTTAGCTAATATAATGACAGGTTTAAAAAGCAATTAATGGATGCTCATTAATCCATATCTTTATCGATCTTTGTTGGGAGTATGATTTAGTACTTAAAGAAGAAATTTATATCAAGCAGTAGATAAAGAAGAACAGTGCATAAAGAAGTACATAATTACCTATATCTTGAGACATTTTGTCGCTATTTGTATTTTTGCAATTAAGTCGGCTACATATTCTTTCTTGCTGATCATCCATGAAATACATCGATGCAATATTATCCCTGAAATACATAATTACTGTATTAATAATCTATTAACATTCTTATAAACATTTCAAGACTCATATTAACCCAAGGTGCCATGTCAGTCCAGATATTTACCACCAGGGCTTGTGTTGTGCTGAAGTTTGCCACATATCCACATTGGTGTAACACTTCAATACATTGTAACACAATCTGAAGGAACACAGGATGGGATTATTAGGGAATGAGGGAGAAAATATGCATACTTCAATTAATAACTCACCCATTTGCACTCACACTTTTGTACACACCTGAAAAACAATAATTTATGTCATAAATCACATACGAAAATCATTTTCATAAGCAGCATCTCAAACTCTTAAACCATACCTTCTCTTAGTTCAGCAAACGAAACATTGTTCGCGTTTACATTGCCAGTATTATTCTGATTATCTAAATCTTGTGCCTTCTGTTCGGTAAAATTTATAAAATTATTATTATCTTTCTCAGTTATTTTGTTACTGAGTACAGGCTTCTTTACTTTACGTTTCTTGCTCTTTTTAGATTCGATTACTTTGTAAATTATAATTCTTTCAGCATCGTGATTTACAGCCTCAGTTCCTGCTTTATATTTAGACTTATTATCAACTTTCACATGCAAATTCTCTACTGAACTTGTATCAGTTTCAGACGAAGAATCTGCTGAGTCATTACTGATCTCTTGCATTGTAATAGATTCTTCATGATGATCATTACTGACGTCCTTAGTAGGTGGTGTGTGTTTGTGACGTGATCTGTACTCATGATAAGTGTCAATAGAACTAAATTTCACAGTGTTACCACCAGGCTTGTCTTTCAAAGTGTTCGGTATTGAATGTATAGCCAGACTGCCATCACTCTCAGGCACCGGCAACCAGGAATACTGAAAGTCTCTTTTTACTGTATTTCTGTTTACATCATTTTTGACTGGTGATTTTGATTTGCTTCTATTTTGATCATTTTTTGTGGACTTACATTTTCCATGCTGAAAATAAGAAATGAATATTAAAATATTTGCCGACTGCCTTGATGGTTGTGTTGGCTGTAAGCGTTACTGCCGATTGGGAGGTACTGGGTTCAATTCCAGGGTTGGGCGCTACTAGATTGTACTAATTTAGAATGACTAATAATGACTCAGGAGTCTGGCATTGTGCCCAGTGTATTGCATTAGACTCATCACCTATCCTAGTGAAACAAATGTAATAAATGGTAAAATGTGGGAGTGTACTGCACTCTTTTGGCTACCCCTTCAGGAATACCAAGAGTGATGCTACGCATATAAAATATTTATTTAATTCACTCAAGTAATTTTACATTAAG
>DWEJ01000322.1:0-17848 GCA_018245835.1 Mysoria sejanus stolli | reverse complement strand
AATTGCGAATAAAAGTCATAACAACGAAACACTTGTCTTGTCACTTGACAGAAAGAGGATTAACCTCGTCCGAAAAGAAAATATTAAAGATATTTCACTTAAAATAACAAAAAAAATATATTTTACATAGCAGTATAATGTACTTTTTATATTAATAACCATTCAAGGCTGAATATAAATTTAAAAATGTATTTCGCAAGAGTATTTGAATTTCTTGGGAACCGAAACAAGAAACGACAAAATACGAGCAAGGCGATTGCCACACTGCCATAGACAGAGTAAATATGATACAATTACGCTCCTACAGACGGATAACAAATCATGTCTTGTATATAATGTAAGAATGGTGCGGTATATAGTACTTTTTTAATACCTATTATATGATTGAATAATATATAAATCTGTATAGCATAGTAATCGAACAAGATAAAATGCTTCATGATATGTAATGGACAAATAAGTCCTTGTACGATTTCAACCAAACTATCTAAAATCTGGTTTGATTACTTTCGCGTCGCTTAGCCGAGCTTTGCTCATACTAGCCGTTACTGTCATAGTCACAGGTTCGATCTGCACCAATATTATCTACTTGTTGGTGTTACTATTTGCGTGTAGTATACAAAATAAAAAAAGAAGCGATTTGATTATTTGATTTCATTTACAATTTTGTAAACTGCTACGTTAATATGATATTTGTAACATGAAAACGTTACATTAGGTACCCTCGTGGAAATATTTCGGACATTTTTCAGAATAACTCTGAATTAGATTTCTAAAGACTTTCTCCGAGTTTTTCTTTTTTTTTCAGAAAAATGTCCGAAAAATGTTCACTAGGGTACGCCTCTAATCTTTGAAGAGGTAGGGAGAGGAGTGTAGTACATTTCTACATTTAACCAGTTACGTCCAACTATGGTGATCCTATTGCCATACATCCGGCACAAATCCAGACTCCGAGCCATCGAATCCAAAATCCAATAGGGTCCGACCCAGGATTCGAAATCAGGACCTTTCGATCTATAATCGCGCTCTCTATCAACACGACCAATGAGGCAGTCAATAATTATTTATCAATTATTAGATTGATAAAAATTCCCGGTGAAGCATATTACAGTATCTCTGACACCACGATGTAATTAGTGCGCAGGTACTCACGTTACTAGAAGTCGTCTAACCGGCACACATCGGTTGCTATAAATAAGCGAATTATTAGGTCGATCTAAAATTGTTCGTCTGTGACGTGATTCAGGTAAACGATATATAGTATGTACATACACGGCGACGATATACGAATAAGATTTTTCGATGTTTGTTTATATAACTGGAGTCCGAATAATTTAAGTAATATTAGTACGTTATTTTGGGTTCTGTTTGTATGGTTTTCATTAAAACCTTGGCCATTGAATTTAGAGTCAATTTATCTTCTTATATTTTTTCTTTCTACTTCTTTTCTCGTCATCTTCGGAAACCTGCACACCTTAGAGTTTTCTAAGGTGTGCAGGTTTCCTCACAAGGTTTTTTCTTTACCATTATAGCAAATATTATTTAGCCTTAAAACATATTTATTTCATTATTTATATCTTTTCCACTTAGAATCATCAGAGACCACTCGTGTACGTTAATGGAGGAGTGTCAAAAGGGCCTAACTTATATGTAGTGGATATTGAGTTACTATTAGTACTATTATAGTTAGATATTTTTTAAAGAGCTGCACGCCTGGATTTGAACGCTAGCTTCCGATTTGTGGTGACAATTTTTGCTGTAATTTACGGTTATCGCTTATTAATAGCGGCTTGCAATGGTTGAAAATGAAACGCTGAAGATCGAACTTTGTGGTGTGTTGTGAGTTACTAGTATCAAAGATAATATAATAATGAGAGATTGTCAATGATGAAACCATTTATTAAAAATATATGTATCATAAACATTGAGTCGTAACAAACATTAACATTTTAAGACATGAGGAAAACTTAACATGTAGGTATAATACTGTGTTACATAATATTGGCGTAAATATATTTCTGCGAACATTTATTGTGGGCCTTTGTCCATTGGCCTCGGTCGCAAAATAATTTAAAAACTAAAAATAGAATTTTAAATAAAAATTGAGAATTAGTGTTTCTACTCAATAACATTTTATATACTTTCATATAAAGTTAGATACACTATACATACTCAATGTTTAACCGAATGTCAATTGGCACTCGGTGCACTCTGCATACCCCGTAAGGGACCTGGCATGAAGATATGTATGTATGTAATGTCAATTGTTGTTTCAAGCGAGAGCCAAAACATATCAATCGTCTATCGCCTATCTAACTTTTCGCCGGAGTCATAGTCGAAGATTCATATTCATATTCTTTACACATAGGTACTCTATATCTATATAGATAAATAAAATAAGAATGTCTGTTTGTAATATTAAAATTACCTTATTTCCCTAAATGCTTGTTTGTATACACGGTATATATGAAAATAATATATTTTACTATTTTTGTCTGCCTATCCGTCTGTCTGTTTCGACTAATCTCTGGAATGGCTGGATCGATTTTCACGGGACTTTCATTAACAAATAGCTGATGTAATAGGGAGTAACATAGGCTACTTAACTTCACGCCTGTAATCCCTGAAGAGATAGGCAGAGAAATGCAGAATACTCCCTCGTTTCACCAGTTAAATTTACGTACCAGCATGGAATAGGTGGCGTAGGTGGTCGTAGGGCACCGGGCACATATCAAAAAATCCGAATCACTACTAGAAATTCTAAATTAGAAAATTTTGTAGTGTTCGACCCGGGACCTCCCGACCGGCAGTCGCACCTGCAACCAGCACGACCAACGAGGCAGTCATAGACTAGTTTTATTTTAGAATTTTACAATTCGTCGCGGACGAAGTCGCAGCACAGCTAGTTCAATCTAAGAATAAGTAGTAGGTGTTAATCGTAGTTTCTTTAAACTGGCAAACTGGAAACAAAATTTGAGTGAGGTCTTCAGTTTTTTAACTTCAGTTTTGCTTGGAAATTTGGAAATTATTCAACGTTAAATGTGTTCGTAAACAGCGATACTTCTAGTTTTCATACAGGAGGCAAGTGTACTATAATGTAAGTAGTTTCATGTTTAATACTATTTTTATACAATTATTGAAATGTGGATGTAATTTTGTACATAAACTCTAAAAGCGCTATTGCATTACGGTGCTGAGCTGTTTTAGATATTTTACGGCAGTGCGTCTCTTCGATTGTTGTATAGGTGCGGATTAAACGATTTTGATCCTCAATAATATCGTGAAAATCTTTGTTAACGTGTGAAAACTATATATACAATCGGTTGGAGGATATTTTATTATTCAACAGTGCGGTAATGATTATGTACGTAACTGTATCAATTGCGAGGAGCAAAAGTCATACTATTTCAACAGCGAAAACCTTCATTTACGCGGACTACGCATGTTTAATTGGAATAGGGCTCTTAATAGAATATTCATAATTATGTTTGTCACTGAAAAAATGAATTTTTAGCCATATTTTAGGTGAAAGTTTACGAGTTTTAATTCATAGCAATTTTTAGGAAACGTTTATAAATAAAAGAATTTAGTGTCCGTTTTATTCATTTTATTAACACAACAATTATTAAAATATCCGATGAATAAAAGAACATTCTAGTTCTAACATGTACGATAAAACTTATATGTATTGTGGCATGATTGTGCAATGTTGTATACAATTTTTGTTTTGTTTAATAAATAACATATTTTATTTTATGTTGACCAAATATTACAGAAAATATTTTTATTTACTTAACAAAGCAGACGTTAATTTAGTTTATTTGTACAACTTGTATAATTTAATACTAATTAAATTTACACTGAATGCAAAATTAATCAAAAAGTAAAAATTGGGGAACGATTATATAAAAATATTATTATTATAGTAAAATATTTCTGAAATATTTAGACTAGAACAAACACATAACAAATAACGTAACATCATGCCTACAATCTCCGAAGAGGAAGGCAGAGAAATGTAGGACGTTTCCGTCCCATCAGTTACGTATACGTCCCACTATGGGACAAGTTGGGAGTCCTCGTTGCCATACACCGGACACATTTCCAGAATACTGGCCACTGCTAGAAAATCAATATTAGAAAAATTCAGTAGTGTTCGATCCATGGGTCGAAAACTACTGAATTTCAGTAGATTTTCAAGTTCAAATCATGATTTGAATCTTGGACCACCCGATCGCTTGCAACTAACACGACCCATGAGGCAAATAATTATATTATTTATCTTTAGGACTGATTGAATTCTTTATGGAACAAAATTATAATAAACGTAAGTGAATAAATACAATAGAATGGACATTTCTTAAACTAATTCATTAAGCTTATCCCCAACAAGGAGTAACACAAAACTCGGTATTAGCTGAAACTTATTTGGTCCCGAATCAATTAATATTGCATCATCATCATCGGCCTATTGCAGTTCACCGCTGGACATAGGCCTCCCTGAGGGCTTAAGCCCATAATTCCCAGGCTGGGCTTGTGGGTTGGGGATCGCAGAGCACAGCCTCGCCCCGCCTAAGCTGCTGCCCATAGACGGCCAGGGTATGTAGCTGTTAGGCACAGCTGCGAAGGCTTAGTAAGGCTGCGTAAGACTTAGTCGCCTCTTACTACAAGCACGGGGTCGGGGAATGTATTCTTCCTCCGCTCCGACACGGATATTAATTTTAAAGATACCGAAATTAAATTTACCTTAATATAGCTTACATGGGTGATATAGGTAGCCGATATTTTGTTTTATTTTACGCTCATAAATGAACTATTTCAATCCCACATATTATGACTGTTAATTGTTATATGAGACAAAATGAGTCTTTAGTGAATCGCATAGTCTGAAAGAGAACTCGTGGTGTTCTTGAAGATCTCCTAATGCTGATGAAACACGTCAGAAGCGTGGTCATTCTTCATTTTAAAGTAGTAAATAATGACCGACCGTTGAAAAGTATTAATTGGTGCAGTCGAGTAACAAAGAATCGATTCTAGTATGTACCTTGCAAGCAGTATCATGTCAGAGACGACAGTGCTTCGATCTAGACGATAGTGCTGACAACTAAACAACCGAACCGTCATTCATTTAGTAAAAATATTTTCGCACTACTCACTTTAAACGCTCAAATATATATGAAAGTTTTACATATAAAGCAAGCATTACAGATTGGGAGGGTGATTCACGTCCACTTTGTCGTATATTTTGCAATTTGTATATAGACAGAAATGATGATTACTTTATATACAAGAATATATAAATGAACTTGAAACTATGTAAAAGTTGTGAAAATATTATGTTTTCACTTTAATTGGCGTGTATGCATACTTCGTTACAATATGACGTCAGATACCAGCTGTAACGTAATGTAGTTAGTCGTCTACATGCACGTCCATAGGTTTAACTTTGAGTCTTTGGGCCAGAGCGGCGCTGGATTCGATTTGTTGCTGCACGTAAGAAACCGTTCCCGTCTTGTCGGACATCTGCGCCGCTTTTTTCTCCTTGTCTCCCGGCGCCAGCACCGGCAGCTCTGGGTCCGCCTGCGAATAATATATCCACTTAACAACGAGGGTCGTTTGATAATTGTTCATTACTTCACATATTGCGTTAGTCTAGCCTTAAAATGTAGCATCACGCCGTATCCCCAAAGAAGTAAGCAGAGAATCGAAGTACATTTTCACGTTACACCAGTTACATTTACGTCCAACTGTGAAATGGGAGCCTATTGCTATACACCGATCCCATATCCTGAGTACAAGTTACTACTGGAAAATCTAAGTAAAAATAATCCAATCTTATGCGATCTGGGATTTTAATCCAGAACCTCGCTTTCTTAGGTAATATAGGTAGGAGGAATGAATTATAGGTCTCCCCATGAAAAAATGCCATTAATTCCCATGCAGGGCATGCGGGTAGAGGATCTTATATAATTCGATAATGTTTCGTTCAATTTGCTTTCGCATTCATCACCGAGCAAGTGTGACGTACCGGCTGCAGCGCGCGCCAGTGCCGCATGCAGTCGGCGAGGCGCTGCCCGAAGCCGGGGGCGAAGCACTCGGGGTCCACGGCCACGAAGCAGTGCGCCAGGTCGGCGCGCCCGCCCTGCCCGCTGTGCGACCACGAGCGCACGTGGTGCCCGTACTTGGCTCCTGAAACGTAACAATAATTACACCATACAATTTAGTTACATTCAAACAGTCGGGCAAAATATTATTAGATTTTCTAACTTTTTTAAATGTCACTATGAAAATTACTCTGTCTGTCTGTGGAGTATGACTAAAATCGATTGGACTACTATATACTAAAACAATTGAACACATTTTGTTGCGGTTTTATATTTAAACAGTGTAAAACGTGGATAAGAAGATGAGTTACTTAGTAATAGCATTGCATATAAATTATGGAAATTATACAAGTTTTATCACAAACGAAGTAACTAGTAGTAATCAATGAATTCACAAAGGACATGTATAAGTTAAGCTGTTCAAATCTGATAGCCAATATATATTCACACAATGATACATCATCGACCTGTCTCAGTCCACTGCTGGGCATGAGCCTCGTCTGACGGATTTTTCTCCATAAAACCCAAGCTTCTCATACTGCCTACGCTGATGTCTGTTCGCTCCTGGGTACGTGGTATCCTGGGTACGCTGCGCTACACCGTACTCGGCCGGTTGTACGTCCTCGTCCGTTCACATCGTACCTGAGGAGATCCCACAGAACAGTTCCACCATGGCCGCGAGACCGTATCCTTTGTAGCCCGATGTCTTCTCTGCGCCGCCCAGCGGCATTAAGCATGCTGTTGTAAACGCCTGCCAAGAATCCAATAAATACATTAAATTGAAGAAAATATTAAAAACGCCGAAAACTTCCAATATATATCATAAAATTGGATAAAAGTTATATTAATTTATTTTCGTGTAACATCTTAAACGAATGGGTACAAGTGTGTACATATTTCCTAATGACATTTTGTCTCAGGAAAACCTGGGTAAATCCACATATTCATATCGAATATGTGTATCGAGATCATCATTTCTGGAGGCGACACTACTCTTACATTAAGAAGACTTTAAATTAGCCTTATTACCAAGTTACGTCTTCAGAGACAGGCGAGAATGAAGAGAGGAGTCATGAAATATAGCCCGTACTATAAAAATGCACGCATTGCGTCGTTGGTCGCGTTGCAAGCGCGGCGAATCGGGAAGTCTTGGGTTCCAAATCCAGGTAGT
This sequence comes from Mysoria sejanus stolli, assembly GCA_018245835.1. Classification (NCBI taxonomy): domain Eukaryota; kingdom Metazoa; phylum Arthropoda; class Insecta; order Lepidoptera; family Hesperiidae; genus Mysarbia; species Mysarbia sejanus. The sequence goes on along the minus strand of DWEJ01000322.1, from coordinate 10,573 downwards.
ATTGGATTTTTTCTAAGGTTTTCTAGTAGAAATGTCTAGTAGTGGCTCGGAGTCTAAATATGTACCCGGTGTATGTCAATAGGTTCACCGCCTATTCTATAGTGGGACGTAAACGTACCTGGTGAAACGTGGGAGTGTACCACACTCCTCTGTCTATCTCTTCGCGGACTACAGGCGTGATATTACGTTTAATTACACAGTACTTACCTACTTAGGAGCCGTTAGAGTCGTAGTTATTTACACTATGTACTTACCAGTTGTGCATCGTTCGTCTCCTTTCCATCGGGATCCTGCGCCCATCCATTCGGAATCGGCTCCCCTTTGCGCATTTGCATCTCAATCTACAAACAAAATTATGATAACTTTGTATATTCCTTTATCCAAACCTATCTATTAATTTGAATGAAACAAGTGATTACTTTGCAATTAAGATAGATAATTCATAGCTCCTTAACGAGCCATTTAATAATTTTTTTAATCACGTATCTCTCATGTTTTTCAACAATCATTAACTTCTGTTTTGTTACCGTTTTAATATGTATTTTGAGTTGCTATCGTATGATTCATGTGTAGGAAAGACAATCTTAGGCGACAAGCGGTAAAAAGAGACTAGTTTTCTGTATTATGTTTATTGTGGAATAAGTCCATTATATTTCCCCAACTCGCCCAGCATGTTAAATAATGGCCACAAACTCCTTATGGGAGATCTATGTCCTCCAGCAGTCGGCTTAGACCAACGGTAAAGATTATTTTTAAAGCACGGAGACCATGTGTGTATTATAAATAAATCAACAAGTCTTCAAAGAGCTTTTATAACGTAAACATTATTTCCAGTTATATGCTCATAGGATTTACAATCTTAATTTAAATCTACAAAGAACATTCTGCCAAATGGCGAATTTAAAAATTTATGCATACGACGAGTGTATAAATACTCCGCGCTAAAACCTCAATACTCCGCGCTATTACAAGCCCAATTACCAACGAACAAATTTCCAACAGACAGAATGGAAAACAATAAATTATTATATGACATTAAATTGTAGGTATATAGTACCTTGCCAACAGCAACGGCGGTCGTTGCCATGTCCAAGTAGAAAGTCTCTCCGTCCGACGCCGGTGCCACCACAGACAGAGGGTTCGTTCCTAATGCCGACTGAAAGTGGAATGGAAACAGTGTGACTATGGTCAAAGATTTTTTTATATTTCGAACAAGAACTCTGCGAAAACATTATTGTTTTTTTTATTTTCACTGCGTGCACACTCGATAGGGCCATTTAATTTTGGAATCTTATATTATTATGCACATTTTAACGCAACAACTAGCCCATCAGTGTTGATCAATAAAAATAGTGTCTCAATTCAAAATGACACAGTGTACTAGTATTGCTATAAGAAACCACTTTACATAAACAAAATAACGTAACATCATGCCTGTACCCGAAGAGGTACTACCCGAAGAGCTACACTCATGTTTCACCAGTTGCGTTAAACAAAATAAATTGAGTAGTACGATTAAATACCTGTTTACTTCTAGTTGGTGCTAGAAGTGGCGACGTGTTTGTAAACGCCATTCCTACGAGCCCCTTGTCCGCTGCCTTCTGCGCCCACCAACCCGCCATGCCGTTGTGATTCGAACCTGAACATTTAGAAACGTTAAATCAAATTAAGACACAATCTTATCTTCTTCTGGACTCAAAACACAGTAATTCAATGTATACGAGTTATTGCGTTTTTGTGCTAAAATGAAGTCAATTTCTGAGCGGCATGACGTCTGAGACCTTGGCGACAAAAATTGGCGTTAAATCAATTCTATTTGCTGACTATATTATACCTACTCGTAATACGCGGAAAGTTCGATAACCTTAGATTGAGAAGGGATAAGGTAATAAGTGGGTGATGTTGTTCGAGTGCGGATAGACAGCCTTAGGGATCATTACGAAGAATTATATGATACATATAATTTGTTCAAGATATTTTCCTTTACTAATATTAAGTGATATTTAAACTTCAACTCATAAGGCTTTGTAGAGTCAGAGATACGTGTCAGAATTTGAACTTTAGACGGGAAGCTAACATTAAAACCTAAACGTTGTCACTGCTGTTACCTGTAAAACTAAAAAAAATACTTAACATCACGCCTGTAATCCCCGAACAGGTAGACAAAAGAATGTATAACAATAACATTTCACCAGTAGCGTTTACGTTCCAGTATGAAATAGGTGGTAAGCCTATTGCCATACACCGGGCACATATCCAGACTTCGAACCATTACAAGAAAATCTAAATTAGAAAAATTTTATAGTGTCCGACCCGGGAATCGAACCCGGGACCTCCCGATCCGCAGTCGCACTTGAACCTAATACGACCAACGTGGCAGGCATGAAAAAATATATATATTATGTGTGTCCACCTTTCACCGTTACCCAGCCCACTCCGGTTTCTTTCGCCTTCTTAATAGCGATGTCCATCGCGAAATGACTAGCGGTAGCGCCAAGAACACTGTTAGCGTCCACCCAGGCCGTGGACGCACTCTCCTTCAGTATCTTCGGCTCGTTGTTTGGACAACACGCTCCACTTAAGATGTCATTAATGTAGAACTCTAAAAGAAAATTAATAAACATGAACAGAATGTTGTCATGAAAAAATGCTTAAAATCTATTCATTATGATTATGATAGTGAAACATAAAAATGTTTCATTATCATAATCTCTTCAAATCCATAAGTATTTTCAAGTGAGGACATAAGTTACCCCCAATGGAACCAAAAACGAATACTGTTGTAGAATTTTAAAATAATAATCCATGAAGAATGTATAAATAACCAATCGATTGAAGAGTAAATCTCTGCGGGGATGTACTATAATAATATAATGCATTATCCACAATCAATAAAGAATACCAGTTCAGTTGCCTATTTCGCTTCATATCATTTAAAGAGATATTTTGGTTGTGATGTTAATTTTACAGTTATCTAGGGCCTTGTCTATAATACTATAATAAAGTGCTAATCTATTTCATAACAATATAATCCAGTACAATAAAAATGCACTCGCTAAAAGGGCAAAATTATTTGGTTAATTACAAAGGAGACCGTAGCACATAAGCTACAAATGATATGCCCGTACTTAACGCGCGAATGAATTTCAATAATAAGATTTAAAATAGTGGATTTTGTAACAATTGTAAAATGTACTGTTTTGTTTTTCGTAAACTTATTGGCGTTCGAAATTTAAAAACCGATTTTAATTTCCGTTACAAAATCTTACCGAGTCTGTTCAGTCCGTGACTAGGATGTCCTATTCGGTCCGCTTGTATCAGCAGCTCCGCTTGCTGCTGAGCTGCTTTGGACGCCGTGCCCACCGCTTTGAGGCAGTCGGTCATGAACCTCAACGCTTCTGCTGTCGCTACCTTGCCCATGTTAATGAATTACGCTCTGGAATTAATGTATTATTCATCATTAATCCTGTCATCACCACCAATCCTCTCAAGATTGAATATTCTATTCTAAAGTCCCAATGTCACCCTAGCAAATTGTCCATTGGCACACTTTACACGCCATTATGGAGAACTTGAAGCTAAATGGTTCCCCATTACTAACGAATGTTATCATATTTTAACAATGAAGGACTAACGATAACGGTTAACATTTGAAAAATATTATTTTTTTTTAAATCAGTAATGTTCGTTAGGGAAGTAATTCAAGGCTCTCGGAATGGAAGGCGGAACTTTATAATGAAAGTTATAAAAGTCTATTTAAATCAAAGTTATAAAAGAGAGTAATACGATTTAGCTAGCATATTTTTTTACCAAGTAACCAATGTACGTAACAAACATCGTTATCAGATAGTAGGTACATTAAGTACACAATATGTTGACAAATTGTTATTAGCTCATTAAACAGGTCATTACCAACGACTAAGCTGTAACAATCGCTGTAAAACTACAATGAAGGCAAATTGCAATAAACGCAACGTTTTATTGTCAAATTAGCGTAATTTTCGTGGTCAACGTTTTCTTGCGTGTTATCCAAATAATAAAAGGTCTACTTGTCAAGTTATTAAAATTACCTCATTCTAATGAAAATGAACGTAAATAGCAGAAACGCAAGATGAAATTCCGGATATGAATAATATTATATCAGCTTTAGATATGAAATTATTTTTGATTATCCGTTAGTTTGAGAAGGGGACCATGCTTGGTCTGGTATGCCTTGTGCCCTTGGTCTGGTATCCCGTAACCTCTCGTTACTTAGGAACTGTGCAGCTGTGCACTAGGCTAAGCGAGGCGTCACTCAAAGCCGCTGCTCGCAATGATCTTCGCATTTAGCTAATTCACACCCGGGTTAATTAGGAAGGGTAGGGGCGGGAGGAAGGTTGAGGATAGTTTCATTTAAAGAAATGAGATTTAGAAGAAATTGTATGAGCAAAATACAAGTAGATAAAAGTATTGAGCTTTGTTTGTTGTTTATCATATGGTACTTCAAATCAGTCATATAAATCTCCGTCACTATCCGAAGTTATTTAAAACTTTTATAACCGATTCGATTACGATCAAGGGCATATTTTTATTTCTAATATCCAATAGTTTCGGTTAAGGTTAGGGGCTCCATAACATCTCTAATGAATAAAACAAATTATTTACATAACGAATTTAAAGAAAACATTTACACATCTGTTGATATTTATAGAAGTTTTATTATGTTTTTTTTTCATTACAAGACCTCTCATAAATCAAGCAACAACAGAACGCGAGTACTTATATTGGTGGCTGGACTTGTTTACTACAGATAAGTTACAGAGTTACATAAAAACAAACGAAAAGAAATGAACAATTATAAGATCATACGTGTATTTAAATATAATTAGGTATTTTAACATTGATAACACTGACATACGAATAATAAACGTGATTCGTGATAAAATAATATGACAATAACATAAGAGCACGTCAGTGTAGGTGAATGTCCTGTTAGATACAAAAGAAGACATGCCTGTAGTCAAGTGGCTAAATTAAATAGATAATACCCGTGGTTTATAAATGAACGTTGCTAGCATGTCTGATAATGATATTTGCCAGACATTCACCACATAATTAATGATGGGAAATATAATGTAAGTGTTAAAACATGCGAGCGTACTACACCCCTCTGTCCACCTCTGTAGGGACTACAGGCGTGATGTTACGTTACATTTGATAGTGAAGGTTAATTAATTTCATCATTGCATCATCGTCGTTTAGAATAATTTAATATCTTTAATGCCATAGCAGAAATGTATTATTTATTTTTCTTTATAAATTTAACCTAGCAAAAATGTAGACGGGCAATCTGTTGGTAAGCGGTCACCGTCGCCTGTGGACATGTGCAACACCAGAGGAATTGTCAATGCTTTGCTGGTTTTGAAGTAGAGCTTTTCCACGCCTTTCTTGAAGAGCCCCATGTCATAGCTCCGGGAATACTTCAGAACGAACCTCATTCCACGCCCGCCCGCAAAATCCACACCGTGAACGACTGCCACATATCCACAGCAAGTGGATAACACACATATCCACATATCCACTGCTGCCTGAGGTCCTGCCACATATCCACTTGCTGTGGATATGTGGCAGGACCTCATTCTTCGGCGAGTGGTGCGACGGAGGAAAGGTGACACGGCCACCAGACCATAAAGCTCTTCAGAGCACTCACCGTTATATAGGTACGAATACACAAAGGGAACCTATCTCCCTTCGTAGGCTTAAGCTTTGAATTTTATCAGTAATTCCTGGGTCGTCGACGATTCGCATAGCGCGTGTTTCCACGGAGTCAAATGGGCTAATCTGATACTGCGTATTTGCTTAGCATTTACCTCTTTTCTACAAGGCTTGGTTTGTAATTCGTTTTTTAATGTGACATTTTAAGTCTCATTCAGAATTATTAAAACTGTGTATTGATTTTTGTTACAAATATTTTTACTCGTTTATATAAAGGTATAATAAAAATCTAAACTTGTATGTATTGTATTACTTATGTTGTTTGAAATAAATAAAAATACTTGTTTTTCAGAAATAGTAAGATATTTTCACTGAAACAACTAAAAATATACTAGTACGAGGATATATTAACTACAAAAACGACTCAAATAAAAAAAGTTGCCTAATATTAAAATTAAGCATTGGTAATATGATAAGCAAATAAGATAACGCAACATCATGCCTTTAATCTTCGAAAGGGTAGGCAGAGTAATGTAGAACACTCCCACGTTTCACCAGTTACGTTTACATCCCACTATGCAATATGTGGTGAGCCTATTGCCATACACCGGGCACGTATCCAGACTCCGAGCCGTTACTAGAAAATCTAAATTAGAAAAATTTAGTAGTGCTCGACCCGTGAATTGACCACCAGGACCTTCCGATCGACAGTCGCATTTACAACCAACACGACCAAAGTGGCAATTTAAGATAAGATTTTTCAAGATAAAAGATAAGACATTTATAAGAAACCATATGTTGTTATTGCAATTAAAATCTACAAAATTAGGTAATCAATGTAAAAGAAGAGCGGCAGGTCTGTAAGGACAGACATTTGACACCCGGTGCTCTCTGCCTACCTCTAAAGGGAACAAGCGTGAAGATATGTATGTATTAAATAAATATATTTAATTCATTAACCTGATTATAATTTAAATTTTCACAAAATGACGAATGGGTGTACAGGGCTAAATAAAAAAAATTGAAACAGATGTACATACTACTCGTACAAACAACATTCCTATTCGTTAAAATTAAATGGCATTGAACATACGACGACGTTTAATTAACCGGTTATTGTCTAATAAACATTGCTTAGATAAATTAAATATGTAACATAATAATACAATAAACTAACCAATCAATACGTTCGTACAGTAGAAGAAACATACATACTCCTTTAAATAATTTATGTTATTGGGTACTTAATTTCTATGTAAAATAAGTTGCATAACCTAATTTGAATGCGATCATCATATAAAATGTGTATAGTTACCATATATGGTGGTAACTCTTTATTTTGTTTCGGCTACGTATAATGCGTGTATTTAAAATATAAACATTGAATTATAATAAAGACAACACTCACCCAACGTAAAAACTCGTAACAAATCGGTGCTTGTTTACGTATCAACTGTAACGAGACATCGCACGACGGCCCACTGCGGAACTGAATAAGCATAATAAACATCAACATGTCTGACAACTATGACGTCTTCCGATCTTGACAGAAATTCATTCGTTCGCGTGGTGAACGATTTGATACGCAACAGTTCCGTCGTTAAACTTAGGTGTAGAAGGATATGGTGTTCTAACCAGTAATAAATAATTTGAATTGCCGAAAATACATTTATTATAATATTTATGTATGTATTAATATTGAATACATGGCCGAAGGCTTAATTATTTTGATTTAAAATAAATCTAATTATGAACACTATACTTACAAATGTTTCACGCGAAAATACACATATCTAAGTATTGCTATACGTTTTTGTAAGGCGCAATATTTCACCTAAATATATTCCTCGACCCCGTGTCGGGATACAGTTTGTAACAAGCTTTAGTAGCCCGGCGCTGGCTGATCGCGGTATGGCGCGGTCTACTAAGGCATAGCTAAATGTACACAGTGCAAGAAGCTGTGTTCAGCTATCCCCAACCCGCATGTCCATCGTGGGTATAATGAGCATAAAACCGTAGGAGTGGCCTATGTCAAGCAGTGGACTGAAATAGGCTGATGATGACAATTTTTTATTTTTTTATTTGAAATACCTCTTTGATTGTTTGCTCCCTAAAATTCGTATTCGTTATTCACAGCTTGGTATTATAGATATTATTGAGTTGAGTTACATTAAAGTTGTATTTAATTGATTTTTAAAACAAAATACATGTGTCAAATATCAATGATCAAAGTTATTACGTTAGCTAGTAAAAAAAAATCTTATGCAATAAGTGTAATGTTTTAGTAAAAATAAAAACGACCTGCCACCTAAGTCTTTAGTTCAGATAGCCATAAATCATAATATTATCAATGTTTATCATATAATACAGAAATATAAAACTGTCCATGTAAATATTAAGGAACCAGAGATAATATAAAGATAGTAGGCACGCTTGGTACATTGTTGAACATAAAACACATATTTTAAAATAGGTGTATGGCAATAGGCTCACCGCCTATTCCATAATGGGACGTACACGTAACTGGTGAAACGTGGTAGTGTTCTACATTCCTCTGGCAACCTCTTCAGGGATTACAGGCGTGATGATACGTTAAAATAGGTAATGAAGGCAACATCATGTCTTAAAAATTGATGAAGATATTTGCACTTTGTTTTATTTTTATACATAGTTATGAAAGAATTTTTAATACATATTTACGTAGTGGTTTTAAATGACGGCTTTATTATTGTACTGTATGAGAAAAATAATATTATTTCGTTCATCGGTGAACAGAAAATAAAGTATAACACATCGTATTTCGTTTTAACATATTTTATTTAATAGTGCTTATTAAGAATTACTTGTTGTTAATAAAATTTGATGAATTTCAACTTTGTCATATCGTCATTAAAATATATGTAGATATAAATAAAATGTTATAATGCAAATTGTTGTATTCGCTTCCAATATTGTGCTTGAATGTACATATTTTAGCCACGATTCCATTTGTTATAGATAAGACGTAGCATTAATAATACACAATTTATCTTATTCATACATTACTTAATTGTATGTGTATTCACTGTTAGGACAGATAAGCAAATTGAGGGAAATTGTGCTATTCAAAATAATATTTAATGGTTGAAAATTTATTCTGTTTCTTTACCCGTTGAATCAAGGTGAACTTAATAAACACGTTCTTCATTGCGGACAAATTCAATCTTCAAGCATTCCGGTAAGTACATATATAGAAAACAATTGATAATATTATTAAACGTAATCATCAACTTTTGTCGTAACCGTAACCAAACGTAATCATACGAGTGAACGCGAATCTCTCTGAATGAGAATTGTTAGCAGCGTAAACTTTGTTATAAAATTGCAAGTTAATTGTGTCACACGCAATAAAGAATAATAGTATGGAGAATTCAACCGGTGCAAAATCCTATACAAAGTTTTTTTAACTAATAATGAAGTTTAAAATAAGTGATAGTGAATCTTTAAATTATTAAATTAATAAATCTTTAAATTATTAAATTAATAAATCTTTGAATTATTCATTTAGTAGAATATTGGGCCCCAATTCGTAAGTAAATAAATTTGAATAAAAAAAAATGTATAGCCAAAGATCTATTATGACACGTTCCATTTTCGAATCGTTTTTTTTTAAAAGGTATAAAATTCAAAGTTTTTGCGAAATTGCACAAGTACAAACACAATTATTAGCTGTCACGTTTAGGAATCAGGAAACTGTGTGGCTAGTCAACCTCAAAGGTCGTTCATTAGCACTTTTTTTATCCAGTTAATCATGATTCTGATTACTTCACGGTATCCAAAATTATGCATTTGCCATTGGCATTTTTTTTATTTTGTCTGAGTTTTTTAAACTAAAACTTCGGAAGACTATACAGGTGTATCAGTTATATATAAAAACGTTTCATCCAACGTAAAAAAATGGACAAAAAATTATATTTTGTTCATGTCCCATTATTAGCCGGAATCATAAAACCAATTATTTATAATGCTACAACTCAAATGCTAACTTTTCTGAAGTCGTGAGTATATCCCGTTGTGGGTTATCTTCAAAACTCTATTTCATTAGAAATCGATGTAACGATTTGTCTGCTTCGTAATTCGCGTTGGTTGCAAGTGCGACTGCCGATCGGGAAGTCCTGGGTTCAATTCCTGGTTCGGGCACTACAAAATTTTCTAGTAGTGGCTCGGAGTCTAGATATGTGCACGGTGTATGGCAATAGGTTCACCACCTATTACATAGAGGGACGTAAACGCAACTACTGAAAAGCGGGGGTGTTCTACATTCCTCTGCCTACCTCTTCGGGGATTATATGCGTGTCATTACGTGTTACGTGTATCGCTGTAACTTAACATTATTCTTTAAATCGATTATTGCATTTTTTATTTATTAGGCTGATTTTTATAACTTTTATTTTTATTATAACGTTCCATTTTTGCCTATTTAATATCTATATAATACGTGAACCGTCCACCTTTTGCTCCCTTTTTACGAACGGCGCGCGAACGGAAGAGTATGAAAGTTAGCTAACTATAAAGTTCAGATGGGGGATCTTGAAACCTTTTAGTGAATAGCACATGTAAATAATAGGTAGTATATAATTAATATAAAATCTTTTTTTTTTACTTTTTAGTTTTGAAGTCGGTTTTTTTAAAGTAGTAATTTAATTTAATTTATACTTTAATTTTTTGTATGTAGCTTAGTAGTGTCTAATATTATTAGTAGTGAATTATGGTCGGATTCCGACCACCAGGCGGCCACTAGTTTTGTTTAAAATGTTTAGATTTTTCTGACTGAATTTCAAGTAGTGGCACGATCCCGCAAGTATCCCGATTTATGCCTTGTATGGCAATAGGCTCACCC
>DWEJ01000321.1:0-17871 GCA_018245835.1 Mysoria sejanus stolli | reverse complement strand
ATCACATATAAACGTCATTATAGATAAGTTTACGTTAGTTCGTACCGCGCCCACAACTGAGAAGAACTAACAAGAAATTCACAACTTGTCCTTTTTTTGTGTGATTGCTTTACAATTGTAATTTTAAGCCTTCAAACTATAGCAACTCATTTCCAAATGTCTATGTCTTGCATGTAATCTGCATGGAATAATAGGATTTTTGACATAATCCAAATGTAATGAATTTCTTAAATTTACAAATTGACAAATCTAGCACCTTGTTTGGTTGTTTGTTATAGAAGCGTATACTTTGACCTACAAACGAGTTAGACACTTTACTTTTTACTTTTAATGTCCAATAGTTTACTAGCTTAATGGTTTACTAGCTCAAAATATTAGTGTATCAACTATTGAGTAGGGAAGGAAGATACGAAATCAGGAAAATGAGATACAATCTAGAATTAAAGACAATCAATCATTATCATTTTGCTTTTTTTTTCAATACGTACTAATATAAAAATTATAAATCCTAATATTTTTTTCTAATGTTTGTAATAGAATTTTATTGACCCGCTTTGCTTATAAAGGAATCATTGTAATACCGGATACAGATACGGAAACGAATATGAAATTATTTTCGATTATCGGCTAGTTTTGGATAATTTCGGTTATGGCTATTTATGGAATGGACGCGCGAGGCTTAATCTCAACCGGTCAAAAACAATTTTTTATAGTGTGTCTCATTTGAACTCCGCTCCAATCCAAAATTATCCCAAAATTTTATATCGGATTTGGTTAGGTTAGATATCCGTTGGATATCCGATAGCTTCGTTTACGGTTATGGAGCTCCTTAAAATCCCTGGTATTACTATTTACTAATTATCAATATAAACAATTATTACAACGTCCAACGAACTACGAAGCGTACAGCCATACAGCCTCGGCATCTACGCAATATTATTGTAATCTTAATTACATGTTATTACCGAAAATTTGAAAAATGAGTCATAGATGTATTGAATAAAAGACATCAATATATAGTAATATATCGACTATAAGCGATGTATCGAAATGATATGATATTATTATATCCAAACGTAAACATCGATGTTTTCGATGCATCAATGTATATCGAGCATTCCTAAGGTTCAGTGCTTTACTCTGTAAAATTCAGTATCGATCAATGGACGAGTGGGGCTCGGCCATTGTGGATATCTAACTTCTTTCTGTTTCACACAATATCATTTAGCAAAACTAGGTTCAAGGATTTAATTTGTTTGACATACAATAGTTGTTTATTTATTTCCACAATGCAATTTTGCTCTAATTAGTTTAAATTCTTTAAATATCAAACAAAACTTTGTTCTAAGATCCCACGATGGACTTTAAAATAATTGCGTTGGCAATTTTTGCCATTTTTCTAACGCTCTCATGGGGTGATGAAACTGTGAAACATGCCGCTGTTATATACAGGCATGGTGACAGGACTCCTGTTAGTACATATCCCACTGATCCATATCGCGACCAATCCCTCTGGCCAGAAAAATTCGGCCAATTAACAAACATTGGCAAAAGTCAGCATTATGCTTTTGGCCAGTATCTACGGACTCGTTATTCGGTAAGAACTTTATATATACATATATCATGATTTTGTAAATTTTTACTTTATATATACTTTGTACTATTTCCATATATATAAATAAATTATTAATTCTTGGCCGCATTCTATTATAGACATAATTGTAAGCTTCTGTATTATTGCATTTAACTGCAAAGAAATCATGGACAATTATTTGTCATTGAAGCTGCATTGAATTAAGAAATAAGATTTACTAACTTTTTGGTACTGTTACTAAGCTAGTTCAATTTTTAAATGGACACTAAAAATATGGATTAATTTTGAACTCTCATATGATTTACACCATTTAAAAACTACAATTTATATTTCCTTGTAATTGCTATGTAGTATGCCAGCCATATAGCCAATTACTTTAAAAATTGTTATCCATATACCTAATAAACTAATAACAATAGATTTTAAAAATCAAATTAATTGTTTGACTCACATTGGTCAAGTGTTTGCAACCCCGACTGCTGTTTATGAAGTCCTGGGTTTGATCCCAGAGATGAGTAATATAGGTTTTTCTAAATTAAACTTCCAATTTGTAGCTCTGAGTCCAGATTTATGCTGGGTGTATACCACACAATAGTCTCATACTTATCCCATAGTGGGACCAACATAGCTATTGAAATATGAGAGTTTAATATGCTCCTCTGAATCCCTCTTTGCGAATTACAGGTTGCTACATTAAAGATCAAATTTTCGTTTAATTTTTAATGAATGCATGAATGAAAAAGGTGAAGATCTGAAAATGAAGCACTTGGTACTAAAAATATAATCAGGAAAATTAACATTGAATGAAGCACTTGGTAGTATAAATATCATCAGGAAAATTAACATTGAATGTGGTCTTGTATTAGTGATTAATAGTAGTAACTTTTTATGAGCCCACCCTTTGAAGATCTTGCAATGCAGTTAGTTCAACTAACATTATATGTAAATAATTTAATCCTGTTTTGACCATTAGAAGAGTGTCAATCTACCAAAATATTATGTGTTTAAGTAATGTCAGTGTTAAGAAGCACACCAGAACTCATTTAAGGAATGACTAATATGGTTGACAAGAATGTTACATCAACCTTTTGATGGATGCATGGTATCTATTACATAAACTATGATTGTTAACCTGGAAATCAGATATTGTTATAGCATAAAGTTGAGATTTTATAGGATATCTGAAAATTCCTTGTCTTTGAAGACACTGAATATTTTCTTCACTGTAATTATCTAAATAAAAAAATATTTTTATAATTGCATTAGAAAATATTATATGTTAAACATACCACATTCCACTAAACTGACTGATAAGGGTTCTGGAAGTTATCAAAGAAATAAATATAAATTCTTTTCTGTAACAATAATTTAATTGTATCATGTGTCTTGTCCGAAACAGCATTGAGTAAAGAGATTAATATGTAATAAGATTGTAAAATAACTGTGTTCGTTTGTGTATAAACCTCATATATTAAGGACCTCATAAAGGGACTTATTATATATGTATATATGTTTATATGAAATGAAGTGTCAGTTATAATATACATAAAGGGACTTATTATATATGTATGTATATTTTGTAATCCTTTTGTCATCTGTCCTTGTCTCATCCCTACACACATTAACAATATGACATGCTGGCTAATTAGGTCTTTACAGAGAGATGATGAATCAAATCAATGATATTTGATTATTTTTAATTAATTATCAATTATTCAAAATAATTCATTTTATGTATTTACTGTTTTTCAACGCAAACCAGTCTGAAAACAGTTTGCACTTTCTCCTACATATTATAACATTAGGACTTTTAAGTGTAATTAATATTAGAGCTTCTTTTGAAGCCTGACTTTCAAATACAATAACAGTAAATTTTTTCTTTTTGTCTTAGCAAATTCTTTCGGAGAAATTTGATCCCACGGAGATCTATATTAGGTCCACTGATGTGGACCGCACATTAATGTCTGCGCAAGCCAATTTAGCTGGTGAGTTTTTGCATAGGGCTCACTTTTAGTCACTATTATAAGAAAAATTTTCATTAGAACCATTGAAGTTTTTCTTGATCTAAGTTGCACATTCATTTTCTGATACTCTGAAGGAAAAAATATTTTTTTCTGTAATGGAAATTAATTAGGACATGCAGTTTCAACAGTGTGTACTATGATTTTATATCAAAAATTTTACATGTCATGATTAAGCCAATGTGAAACACTGCATGATATTGCATCAAGCTTGCATTCAAAGAAACCTCTGCTCTGCTGCACATTTTTATATTAGAACATTTGTACTAAATAATATCAAATTGTCTCATGTGACTTCAGCCAACAGTTAGTATTTTATCAGTTATAACAGCAATAATGTTAACTATTTAATACATTAATACTTTTACGCTGAAATCGTATTTGTCGCCTCAATTCGCAATTCTTTAAAATTTATGTGCAGAGATATTAGATTTAAATTATCCCATACTCAGGTTTGAAACTATGATGACAAGTGTAGGGACTTGCTTACAAGTTATTTTATGTAAGCAAGTGAGAACTGATGTGTATGTAATTCAGTCTTATCACAATTGATGGAAAATAATGTACTGTGAATGTCTGTAGAATTGAACAATTAGATCTGGAGGTGAATTGGATACTTACATGATGATATAACAGAGTTCCCACTTATATGCTATTGCCTTTGTATTGTGATATAGTATACTATCACTAGATTGATTCAAACAATTGAGAATTGATGCAGGCAAATGTGACTTTAGCCTTGGTATAACTTTTATAGGCTTTAATTTTTTTTACTAGTTAGTGTGATATAATACTTGACTTGAAGATGTCCCATAGTTTGTAAGTGATCTGATGTAAATCTCATAGTATCAATGTGGAATTAATAAATTAAACAAACTTATCTAAAAAAGTTTATATCAGGAGTGGCCAACCTGCAGCTTGCAATCCACATGCAGCTCTTAGAAGGATTATTTGTGGCTCTTGATAAATGTACTTAAGTTTCCTTCTCAATTCTCCTCAGTTCTCAATCCATAACTGTGTTTCAAAATGTTTTTTAATTTACTGACAACAATTATGAAAGACAATAATAAGTCAATATTTTAACAAATACATATCAGTAATTTCTGTAAAAATAATTAAGACCTTTTTTGCATATCTATTAAAAATACGTGTTTAATTGTGGCTTACTAAAAATTTTAAATTTTGAAAAATGACTCAGTCTATGAAGGATCCATCACTGGTTTACACTATTGGAGTATATGTATGGATACAAGTTAAGGGTTGCAGCAACACAATTATTAGATGGCCCTTTATTAATAGTTAAAAAAAACTAACTCAATGTTGGTAATATTATAGTGCTCTTAAACACTCAGATTGTATCATAATAAACACTTACAACACAACATAAGCATTAGAGTATCTAGGTGGTCATGTTGGTAACAAGCGCGATTGCTGATTGGGAGGTTCTGGATTTAAATCCTGGGTCCGGAATTACTGGATGTTTTTAATTTATATGTACTAGTAGTGGCTTGGAGTCTGGAAATGTACCCAACATATTGCAGTAGGCTCACCACCTACTCCATAGTTTGATATAAATATAACAGGTGACAGTGGGAGTGTACATTCCTTTGCTCACCTCCTCGGAGATTACAGGCGTGCCGGGAAATATTAATTCTTAATTGCAGCCTTAATTTGTTTCATAGTTTTTTGAATAGCATCTTTCTGTTACTGTTCATTGCTAACTAGTACTGATTATTTCTATCAATAATAACTGTTCATTGCTAACTAGTACTGATTATTTCTATCAATAATAATTAATTGCATGTGCTATCTGGTTGTCATTGTGTTGTTGGTAATGTTTTAGTGAAATATAATTGAATGTGATTGTGTTGTAACATAATATGCAGAGCATATTGAATTTATATATTGAGCTTTTTAGATTACTTGTCACTCAAATTGCGGAGTAGATAATGGTTTGGTCAGTATGCAAGTGTGTCTATTAGATTGTGTAATATATTATGAATTTCAAAACTAATTCAGTATTCATTGCAATGACAGGTATGTATCCACCCACTGGAAACTCCATTTGGAATCCTGAATTGTTGTGGCAGCCGATACCCGTGCACACCATGCCAGAACATAATGATGAAGTGTTAGCTATGAAGAAAAGTTGTATGGCTTATAAAAAAGAAAAAATTCGTTACACACAAACTCCATCATATAAGAAGAAACTTAAATCTTACCAAGTTGTTATGGAGTATGTAATCTACATTTTCATGTTACCCATTGATCGATTATTATTTACCATGTCACTATGTTCTCTTAATATTATTATCATATAGCACAGAATTTAAAATGGATGAATGTAACGAATATTATTTCGCGTGAATTTAAAATTTGCAATCTAGCGAGGTATAATATACATTTGCAAAGCAAACATTGAAATGAGATACAAAATGCGAGGACCTAACTGCAAATTTATTAGTGTTGCCTTGCCGTTTGCTCCAGCGACAAACCTGTGCTAAATGCAAATAAAATGTTTTATAATAGCCTAAAGACATGGTACTTTGTTATTCTATTGTATACTTATTATTGTTTTCAGTTACCTTACTACTAATACAGGGCGAAAAATTCGAGACTATGATGATATTGAGGACATTTACAGTACACTCCACATAGAAGAGTTGTATAATTTTACACTACCAAACTGGACCCATGCTGTGTATCCTAAGAAGATGCGAGAACCAGCTTGCTATAGGTAATTTTTTAACACATACATAATGTGACATACATATACAGGTACCACCGCTACCTGATAATCTTCCTTCTGAGTAATTCCCGTGAATCTGTGAATGTTTATGAGTAGAAATGAACAAATATTTGAAATTTACGTTTTAGTCGAATTTACTCTTTGTAGACATTAATAGCATTACCTAGTAATTACACCAGATATGAAAGCAATGTATAATACCATTTTAAAATCTGTATTAAATATGCATTTTTTTAGATTTAAGTGGCCACTAATTCTTTCATAGGTTTTTTTTTCAATAGAGAGAGAGAGATATTTCTTAAAAGAGTAGACAGAAAAATGTTCACAGAATCTCAATTACAGTTTTAGTTAATAAAGGTTATTATTATTTATGCAATATAATTGATTGATATTACATTTGTATAACAAACACTTTTTAATGTTAATTAACAGTTGCTAACATCATACATGTCTCTTGTATAATATTAACATTGATCTACCTAGTATAGATATATCCTTGTTAGGCAGTCTGTCAGTTAACATAATATTGATAATAACAAACTTATAATGTTGAATGAAGACTTTCCTTGGTAGATTATTGAAATACTAGGTATAACACATTAAATAAATTTATATTGTAACTTGAAAGATTTTAGCCCAGGAAGAGGAATTCATTGCAAATAATCACTCTATTTTAAGGTACATGGGTACACTCTATTTTTAGGTACCTTACTGTTACAAGTCCTTTTATAGAGAGAACAAATATTAAAACTCTGGAGCCTTCAATATAGAATGATTCTATACTCTACCAATACCGAGATTCCAGACCAGGGCCTCTATAATTTACTATTTTTTTCTTTTCAGTTTTGTTACGCCCACAGCGACACCTCTGATGGCGCGTTTAATGGTTGGACCCCTTTTAAAGGAGATTATATCAAAAATGGTTGCATTCATTACTAAAAAAAGTACTTTAAAATTGTCTATATACAGTGGTCATGACTTTACCATTGGTAATATTTTATCTGGCTTGGGTGTATATGATGGCAACTGTCCTGGATACACTGCAGCTGTATTCTTTGATTTGATTCAAGGTAATAAAATAAAAAAATGTGTAAATAAATCTTGCATTAGCCTTATAATACTTGATATTAATCTTTATAATTTTCAACTTTCCAGATACATCCAACAACACATATTACATTAGAATCTCGTACAAGAACTCGCCGAAAGTTAACATACCGTCTATTCTTTACATACCTCACTGTGGTGAAACATGTCCCATTGATAGATTTATTAGGCTGTATGACAATCTGTTGAGTGTCGATTGGGATTATGAATGTGGCAAGAAGGTGAAGAAGGATTTGTTTTCTATGTAAATAATGACAATTACTTATTATATAAATAATGGTTACCTGCAGCACTAATTGTTATTGATATGGTTTTATTACATGTAAATATTTAAAATGTGTAGTGTGAATGTTATTGTTACTCTAATGACACTCACTGATTAGGCTACATAATAATTTGTAAGCCACCCAATTTAAACATTTTGTTGCTGCTTTAACCTATCTATATCCAATAATACAATGGTCTGGGCACAGACTGCACTTAGTTCTTACAGTGTAAACAAACCATTTTAGGTTTGCTAAAACCAGTAGTATTAAAAATTATTATATTACATTTAAGTATTTGAAATGAATTTTTATTTTTTAAAAGTAACTAAATCTGCATTTGGTAATATCCCTAATTGCATGTTAAATTTATGAAACTAGTAAAGATTCTGTTTGTGTATTGTTATGACATTGCCTTGTCCTATGTATATATTCTTAATTTTATATAACGTCGTTGTGCGTGCAAATTTCGCTATGTATTTTTAAGTTATTTTCGTTTTTTTCAAGTTTTAATCGTCATTTCAAGACACGTATCTTATCTAAACATCTATGGTATAAATGAAATATACACATAGCTGAAATAAGTTTAGGAAAGCAGAAGCAAAAATTTCGCCGAATATTGTGCTTCACTGCACATAGCGACATTTTAAATAACAAAAAAAACCTATGTTGTTTAATTTAGTCATTATTAATAAAGTTATCTATCCAAAAGTTATTGAAAACTACGAAAATAAGATATATGTATGTAGCGTTGTCGTATTGAAATAGAAATTACTTGAACACTGGGTATTTGTTTAGAAAATCAGTTTTTTAAGTCTCCTGTAAAGTTTGTCAAAAACACAGCGAATTTCGTAGACGCAACGACCATACACTTGCGTTTCACATTGACAAAATTAATTGTTAAAATAGTAAAAATATATCTTAATGTTATTTTCAGATTATGTCTCTGGTTGGTGTGTCACTATTCCTGGGGCTGGGCCTGTGCACTCTAATGTATATTACCCACAAAATACATTTTATCAGAGTCACCAGACAACGTATGTGAGTAGATAGGTCGATGTGCTTTTAGTACTATTATTCTTATTAATGCAGTAATAAAAACATTGCATCAATTTGAAATAATACTGTTAATGTGCTGTAATGCTGTTGAATACACATATGGTTTTTTTAACTATCTATGCATTCGCTTCATAGTTGTAAACAGAGCATGTCATATTTTCAAATCTTTTGACCCAAAGTCCTCCAAAGACATAAATAATATAAAATAAATTAATAAAATTATAACAATTATAAAACAAACTTAAGAAACATGCAATGGTGTGGTAGAACTATTTTAAACTTCTGAAACCTTGAAATAGTCTATGACTTTACCTTAGTTTATGAAACAAAATTCTTTAATTAACATCATTGTAATGCTAGTTGTTCAGTGTTGCTATTATTATAAAATAATGTAATCAGTGACAAACTGCCTAATATTGTCGTTATTGTTGTCAAGATGATAAGATATTTAAATGTAACGAAAACTAAGAAGATAAAAAATTACATAATTTCAAACCACATACATATTTTGTGTAATACTACTATGTACTACATTCTAAATTGAGGTAACATTTGATACTTCATACTGAGAAAATATTTATGTATCTACATATCATTATATGTATAAAGTGATTACTCTGTTTAAAACGCAAATCACCATATAAACCTGTGTAAATTATTCTCAAATAAAATTGACTTATTTTTCTTTGATATATGGATGCTTCACTTGCCAAATCGATTAACTCAATTTTTTGAATTTTACTATTAAAGCACTTGATTAGCTTATAGTACATATTCATCAGATCAAGGATGTGTTTATCATCGTTATCAGTTTTAGGATATAATATTCAGAATCCAATAGGTTCCCATGACGCTTTAGTTACTGCAAATTTAGCATCCCAGGCTCCCCTACTACAAGAAAGTTGAGACCTTTTCTGACTTCTAACTAAACTACAGAACCAACAAACTACATTCAACAACAAGTATCTATATATTAATACGCGAACGGTGCGCAAACGGAAGAGTTTGAAAAGTAGCGCACTTTAAAGTTCAGGGTGGGTGAATAATGATATTATTTTATAAAATAATGCATTATTAATATCTTATTTCATAAAAAAACCACATCTCGCACTCTGTCTAAATACATGTTTATAAAATACTGTACGGTCACGTCAGTAGGGCTATTGATGTAATATATCGATATTAACATTCAGAAATATCGATATTTATTAGTAATATTTTATAATTTGATATTGAAATGTAAAAATGGTCGAATTTTTTTTGAATAAATTTGTAATTTTAATTTTATTTCGTAAATTATTTAATCTATTCAATTAAAAAAATATTCTTTTTTATAGGCCTCATTTTGTATGTAGCTTACTATTGTCTTTTTCCTTAACATTGAAAATTGAAATATAAGTGTATAATAGTCAAATATCGACCACTAGGTGGCCAATAGTATAAATAATTATCTAAATACAAGAATTTTGACAGGTTAAATTTCGTTTTTAGTATAATTTATTTTATGTATGGTTTACAATGAAACGTGAAACGTGGGAATGTTCTGCATTCCTCTGCCTACCTCTTCGGGGATTACAGGCGTGAAGTTACGTATTACGTATGTATGGTATACATAATTGAAATTGTTATTGTGGTAAAGCGATTTAAATGCCCATTCAGAAATGTTAGTGCTGTATAACTAGATAGTCAAATATAACTTCATACATGGAATGTAGTACATATTAACAAAAAAAAAGTTTCATACCTTCTTTACTATGGTTAATACTAGAATGCGACTTCTACTTTTTTGTGCAATATGCTCTTCAGTTTTAAGCCTGGATGTTATCCTATGTATTATAACTATATGTAAAGCATGGACTGGAATATATTAAATTTAAGACAAATTTTGATTGATGTATTGATCCATTAAAGCCGATTATAAAAGAAAAAACAATAATAAGTTTTTATTGATATTCATAAGACTGCCTCGTTGGTCGTGTTGGTTGCAAGTGCGACTGCCGATCGGGAGGTCCGGGGTTCGATTCCCGGGTCGAACTCTACAAAAGAATTTTTCTAATTTAGAAATTTTCTGATTTAGAACATTTCTAGAACATCTAAATTAAATCAAAGTTCTAGTAGTGGTTCGGAGTCTGGATATGTGCCCGATGGATGGCGATAGGTTCACCACCTATTCCATAGTGGGACGTAAAAACATATGCGGTGAGACGTGGGAGTGTTCTGCATTCCTCTGCCTACCTCTTCGGGGATTACAGGCGTGAAGTTAAAAAACTCCTCTCTATTGTCATGCTGTTACGTTACATCACGTCTGTAATCGCGGAAGACGTAAGTAGCACAGTGTATGTTTTACTAGTTACATTTACGTCCCACTATGAAATAGGGTACTGTATAGTCATACACCGGTCACCAAACCAGAGTCGGTGCCACTACCAGAAATTTTAAGTTAGAATAACCCAATAGAACCCAACCGGGGAATTGAATCCGGGATCTCTGGATCAGCCTTCACGCTTACAACCACACCACAAACGACGCAGTCGAGTTCTTGCAATATGCTTTGATTCTAAGCTAATTATAATTCTAACTAAATTATAGCTATCAATCAAACCAAAAACAAATAACAATAAATTATAAGCCTTGTTCAGTGAAATGCCGCGTATGTAAAAAGTAAAAGACAATCGAAATTTCCATTGTATTTCAGCTTGTATAGTATAGCAACACCTGGAACATAAGCAAAGAGTCAAAAAGCGAGTAAAATGAATTCGTACGTAAATGAATACCAGGCAAACATCGACTAGGATTTAGTAAACAAATAATATGAGTCGATATTTGTGTGTTTTCAGCCAATATAGAATCTCCAACGTATCCTAGTGTTGCCGTAACCATAAGTCACAAGTGGCACAAGCCACGTTTCCCGCGTAAATTGAATACGCCGGCCCGCCTCTTACCTGTTCCTCGTTATTGTACTTGAATATTGAACGGCCCGGAAATATGGCGCCCTGTGACCGCATGATTCAATCTACCTTTAATACGCTATTGGCTTATTTATCCTTGAATTATAATTATGTAGAATATTTGAACTCCAGCTCAGATTATGCCATCACACAGAGAATATTCTGCTCCTTGGTTTTTTATTATTGTACAAAGAAATAGGTTTCTGTAAGGTTAGGCAGAGCGCATCGAGTGGCTTACATCTCTATTCTTACAGATTGAATTGTATTTTGCTTTTTCATCACATACTTTTTGTCACTAAGTTCCTTTATTTTGTGCAATACATTTTAGAGACTTTAATATTAGTTAAGGTTTAATATTTGATATTTTAAAATTTTGGCCCTTTATAGGTGAGAACAATAATTGTATCGATATACAGAGCGTTTTATAATACGTTTTATAAACATTTCAAGCCTTCAAATAGTTTATATACATCAGTTGTCAGTTCTAAACGTCAAAAACCAGAACTTGAATAATATTTTCTTCGATAATCGTATTTCAGTAATGTTACTTACGCCATCTCTTGTCGCGTGGTGTAAAGTCCATTCGGCGTGTTTGGTGATGTCAGATACAGCACACCGCGGTCACAGCGTAAATTGTAAACGACGTCCCGCCCTTTACCTGTTCTGTGTCATTGTATTCGAATGCAAAATTTCACTGTACTGTGGCGCCCTGCAAATATGTCAATATATTTGACATTGTATTGCCGAGGACAGGGCGCGATGGCGCTCTTTGGGGGAGGCCTATGTCCAGCAGTGGGCTGAGATAGGCTGATGATGATGATGATGATGTATTAAATGTAAATAACAACTTTTTGTACAATGATAATCATGTTAAAATTAGAGTGCGGTGAAATAAATGTGGTTGAACCCCCTTCACACAGAGTACTGATGCTAACAACATATTTACACTGGAAAGCAAACTTCAAAGCCGTATAACTACAGGAACCATTGTAACTAGACCTTACTAACACAGCCATGGACAAGCCGGCATCGAAAATTAGTTTAGGGCTCACCTGAAACCCGCAATGCTGGTTGAAAGCGGTATACGATTTATCATCAACTTTTACACGAATAAAACCATTTCAACAAATGGAACTGTTTAAATGAAATAAAACCGTATTGGTTAAGAATTAGTCGCTTGATTTATACTTCGCTCGCTTCTACCAACACGATAAACATAGCTATTGCCTATCGCGTACCCAACTCGGTCTGTCTAATACAATAGCCGTTTAATTTAATACCAAGCATTTCTACAAACAAATTGCCGTAAACGCTGTAACTAGATAAGCAGTGTGATTTAGCTGCGTTAATTACAACGATTACGTTCGTTCGTTAGCAACGACGGGCGTTATTCACGCGAACGCAATTATAACGATACAACTAGGTATCGTTGCCTCTGATAATTAGTTAATTGGCTGTTGACAAACTGATACGATGTGTAAATTGAATAAATTGGTCGTGAAATCGTTAAATGCTGTAAGAGCTTTATTTGGTGCTAAAGCGGACGACGTCTGAGACTTTCTTATATTTGTGTATATACATTATAATAATACAAAATGTATGTATTTTTTATACATTATTTATTTTATAAATTGTGTTATATAATTTATCATAATGATGTATATAAATATGTTCACATTCACATTTGTTACAAATTTTATGTCAACCAACAAATAAATGTACGGTCTTGTTTCGATTATTTTTATAATTAGATCAAATAAAGCCTTATTTAAAAGTTTCTGTTCTGTTGCGTGACTATTTATTAGGTGTCCAGTTAAAATACACGGAATTAAAACCGAAAATTATTTATAAAATTACATTTGACAAATGTTCAATTAAATAACCGAGCCTTCAATCAATATTTATTTGATTAATAAAACATAATATGTATTTAATACCATGAAAATAATAACTCATTGCGTCCAACGATAGAACCTTATTTACTAGTGACAAACTGTGGTTATATTAAACCAATCGGTAAACAATTAATTAAATGAAACCAATGTTAACTGGGTTTTGGTCTAGTGGTTATCGACCTTAAATAATGAGTCTGGGATTGTGGGATCAATTCCTACCGGCGAAATTACTTGATCGTGAAAGCTTATTCTTTGAGTAAAATTATCTTAGCATACAGGTGCTTAAAACCTATAAACATGTAATTTACTAACTGTCCGGATACCATATCCGTGTCGAATACCAATGTCTTGGGAAATGCCAGGGTATCGTAAGTAGGGCTGATGATAATGGCTGTCTTATCCACGAGTTTTATCCCAAGATTTTTCTTACTATTTATTTAGTTAAATTGTAACATAATATTCGAAATTATCTAAACGGAGTCTAAGGTGAATAATAATTATCAGCTCCTATGTGGAAATCGGTGGACTGTAGGAACTAACCTGTATGTTTTAAACATATCTATGCTATGAAATCTTCTTCTCCATAAAAATTATAAATGAAGTTAAATGATATAATAAATTATTTCCACGATCATATCGTATTGGCGTTATACTGTTTGTTACCGTCGTTGCTACAATAGACCAATGATAAATCTCAAATCGTGATTCCTTAGTTTGTTAATGTTATTAGTTGTGTAAATTTTCGCTTGCTTCACTTTGGGATCACGATGAACAATTCTTCATCAGTGAGTGATCAGCCCACGTCGTTCAATATAAAATTCCATGAAAATTAAAAAGGGCATAATTGTTGTCAAATATTACATAATTCGTTTATGAAAATATAATTGCTAAGCTTGAATTTATTTTGATAAATAAGCGGAGTTACCTAATACATACTGCATATAACGTAGCGTAACGTATGTTACGTTACGTTACGTTACGTCACGCTAGTAATTTCCAAACAGGTAGGCAGAGTCAAGTATACTTTCATGTTTTACTAGTTACGTTTACATTCCACTATGGAATGGTGAAGCTATTGAAATAGGGGCAGGTATTCAGGCTTTGAGCTACTACTAGAAATTTAAAACAAAAAATAAACGGAAATTCCAATAGTATCGACCCGGAACCAGGACCTCACGAACAGCATTCGTGTTTGCATTTCAACCACTCACCCGACAAAGTAGTCAAACACTACATATATATATTTTTAATAATAAACTATAAGCAATCGAAAACTATATGACATTCATACTTTATGACTAATTTGTGTATCTTGAGCAAACAATTTATTAATACACAAACGACTACTGGGTTTGACTCGATACATTTAATCAATCTAAATCCAACCTTAACACCTGCAGGTATGATTCAAAACCTCTTTTATGGTGGGATGTCCAGTGTTAAAGTAATTGGGAGATTTTAGATTTTATTCTCAAGCAGTAAAGTTGATACTTGCTTGTTATAAAAACACCATGTAACCTAAAACTGTAGACAGGTCTCGGTCCACTTATAATTTAGTTATAACTTAGGTCCCATTTGTCGTAGCGCAGCGTTGAAATGTTTCCGGTTGACTCAGATCGACTGACCGCAAGGAAATTCGAACTTTATATGTATAGTAATAAAGATGAAATTATGGAGCATAATACTACACGGCATTCGTGATGAAATCTGATATCTTTTGCACGGGAAATTTTTAACCCTTTTTCTTAGAGTTCAAGTCGAGTTCACTTTTATGGCATTGAAATTATATAATTTGCAAAAAATTTTAGATCACTATCTAGAATAAAAAATCTGTTCAACAGCAGCGTAACATTTGTACTCATGTATGTATTTATGCGGGCATATATACCGGTTAATATAATATAATTATAAAAAACAGCATCACGTGTGCAATCCCCGAAGAGGCAGGCATAGTGTCGTACTCTCTCATGTTTTACTAGTTACGTTTATGCCTCGCCATGGAATATGTGGTTAGATTTTACGGTACCCATATAACACTCCCAGCTGCTACTAAGTATTAACACCGGAACAATCCAATAAAACCCGACCTGGGATTCGAACCTTGCACTTGCCACCATATTTGCATATACACTTATATACATGTAATTAGACAAATCACATAAACATAATGCTCATCAAATTACTTATACAATAGTTATGTAATTTTTGTGTTTTCTTTTTATTTGACAATTTTGTGCGTCACAGAAACATAAAAAATAATATTCATATTAGAAACATAAAAAATAATATTCATAAGACCGAAGTTTTTACAATGGTTAAGCAACCCTTAAAAGAATGTATTTTCCATCACCACCACGAATAGAAAGTTATATTAGAGGTACCTACTTATGTATTTAAAAGTTTCATCATCAACTTTATTGGCCAACAGAGCCCCACTTGTCAGATTCTCAATGTAATAAGCAGATAATTGGATAATAACGGGCGTTATGAAGGCAGTGAGATACAACATTTTACCATTCAAGGCGGCAACGCTTGCTCGAGTCTAGGTGCGGTAGTACGACCAATATTATCACCTCTTGGCAACAATATAATTTACAGGAATGAGCGGGACGCTTAAAACGACGCAGGATAGTTACAAAATAATAATTACTTATAGAAAATACATTTATAGCTAAAAACAGTTGGAAACGAACAATAATAGTAATAAGTGGATGCCGCCGTGTGCCTCAACCCCTAATAGGACTAAGTATAGGACTCTTAGTGTCACGTAGTATTAGAATTACACTTGTGTTATATTTGGCAATAAGTTTAAGTTAATTACATTACTTCATGTTATTATTAGGCAATATTTCAACTGTATTATATGTATTAATAAAACTTAATATGTATTATATAATACATTAATATGTATTATATAATACTTAAATAAAATTTATTAAAGTATAATTATTTATTTGGCTGCCTCGTTGATCGTATTGGTTGCAAGCGTGACTGCCGATCGATAGGTCCTAGGTCCGAATCCCGGTTTGGACACTAATAGATTTTTCAACTCGCATTTTCTAGTAGTGGTTCGGCGTCTGGATATGTGTCCGGTGTATGAAAATAGGATCACATCTACAATGTTTTATGTGAATGTTATTTATTAGCTTGCATATCACGTGGTCATAATGTACACCGTGCCTCGGCACCGAAACGCAGCAGTGAATTAAGACTGAAAATGACCATACTGGCGCTCGTTGATCTCTACCGCCATCGCTTGCGGACGTGCACCGCAAAACATTCAGCAAATATAATTTGAAGCCTACGTCGGCAACTGGTGTTTGCAAATTGATTATACACTCCGTACCACAATCGGTAGTCGGAATGCGGCCACCTAAATGTTATTGTGGATAAAATACTTCCCTTGTTTACACTATCTCGCTCGTAACTTACTCCAATTGTGCCCGACAACGGCCGCTTCAATATTGTAAATTTGGTATTTAATGTACCTAATCGAATATTATACGTGTTGTATTATATTCGCGGAGCAAATGTTACTCGCGTACGTGCGCGGAATGCTTTCAAGGAAATATCTTTGTGTCTGTATAAATATTGTGTTTGAATTACCTTGTTTATAAATTATGATTATTTTATTATGTTTGCATGCTACTTGGTATAGGATTTGACGTAACGATAGATTTCTTGGAAATTCAGTAATCGTCTTCTTCTTCGAGTGATCAGCTGCTGTGGTGAACGGATTAGTCGCAAAGTCTCGCGCTTAGTGCACGCGCAGTATACGTTCGTACTTCACCAGACATAGTCGACCCTCGGGTAAGCGCCCTTATGCACCCCATTCAGTAATAAATTCATTTTTATTTAAGACCTCGTTGGTCGTATTGGTTGCATGTGCGACTACCGTTCGGGAGGTCCCGGGTTCGATTCCCAAGTCGAACACTATAAAATTTTCTAATTTAGATTTTCTAGTAGTGGTTTGGAGTCTGGATATGTGTCTGATGCATAGCATTAGGCACACCACCTATTTCATAGTGGGACGTAACCGTAACCGGTGAAACGTGGGAGTGTTCTGCATTCCTCTGCCTACCTCTTCGGGGATTGCAGGCGTGAAGTTATATTTAAATTATTATGAAACAAAATAAGCAAGATGTAGATATAATAATTATAACAAAAATAATCATATCAAGCGTGTAATTAGGTATAAGATAAAATTTTGTCTTAAAAATAATGCTGATACGTAA